>UYYA01003871.1:0-290931 GCA_900624975.1 Angiostrongylus costaricensis
CTATATCCAACACACCAATGAAGAAATCACGATTGATTCCTTGCTGATCAAGTGTTAAGTTGCACTTCTTAACCAGCCAGTGGAATACGCGAGCGTAGAGTCCTTTAGCCATGGCCCCGATTGCCCAGTTGACTTGCTCAAGATTCTGTCCTTTAGATACCCACTCGGTTCCCACTTTTACACGTGGTTTCGTCAAAGCCTTTAAGAAGTCTTCGAAACCGACACCGTACATGCTAGACGCCTTCTCTGCTTCGTCGGTACCATCTGGTTCGGCTTGCTCCTCACGAGGCCTCTGCTTGAACTTCATATTACCCATATGCATGAGAGCAGCCATCAAGCGATAGCAATCCATTTTTTCCTGAGCAGAAAAATTGAGAATATCGAAAGCCTCGTCAGTGAGTTGGAACTCCTCTTTGTCGTTGACACCGTCAATGGTTAATTCAGCTTGAGCAACAAACCAATAATCTTTGAGCGGTTTGTCGAGCTCCAAAGACTTTTTCAATTCCGGTTTGTGATCAGAGAAAATCTGGTAGAATATGTGGTAACAACGCTCGCCAGGTGCTTGACGAATGACACGGGATTTTTCCAGCAGATAGTGCTCGATGTCACAAGAGGCAAGACGTCCTGCCTTTGAGAAGTGGATTCGAATAAACTTCCCGAATCGAGAGGAGTTGTTATTCCGAACGGTCTTAGCGTTACCGAATGCCTCTAATACAGGATTGGTCTGTACAATTTGGTCTTCAAGTGTGACTTTCTTTTTACCATCAGTAGCTGAACCTTCTTGTTGGCTAGCACCTACGGTAGCGAAGTATGCGATAACCTGAAATAGACTACAGTCGTTGGATGATGTTTATTCAGTAGCAGACTTATGTGCGCATTATTTTACCTGACCTTTTTAGTATTTTCAGTTTTTCCTGCCCCGGACTCGCCCGTAATGAGCATAGATTGATTTTCGTGATCTTGTAGCATGTTTCTGTAGGCCAAATCGGATACAGCAAATAAGTGAGGCGGCATTTCTGTTCTTCGTTTACCCATAAACATCTTCGCCACAGATTCCGTGTAGATGGGAAGTCGTTTATACGGGTTAATGACTACACAGAAAAGACCGGAATATGTCTGAAATGGTTCTGACTTGAGATATTTCCCAACCTTCTTCTTTTACTCGAATACGTCAAAAGATTACTCACATAAATCAGCATGGCTGAGTAACGTGACCTCAGATTATGCAGCACAGATGCGTCGTTAAGGAACGTTAAGTTAGACATATCTTCAGTCTTCTCGAACTTTGGTGGATTCATCTCCTGCACCAGCTCCTTCTTAAGGGTGACCTGAAATCAATTTTCAGAAGAAAGTCTTCACATGAACTTTTTTGATTGCAGTCTCCCCTATCAAATTTCAGTCAAATTTTGGGTTTTCCTTACAGTGTTTCTCTGGGAATTGCCAACATTTGACTAAAAATTGCTAATACATTTTCAACTCCTTTCAATTTATTGTCGAAGAAAAGTGATCGGAGGAAATCCACACGTGTGCACCTCTTTACAACATGTGCCTCGCCAGTCCTCACGAATGTAAGAGAAAAATCCGCAGCTGTTGGCAATATATATCAATGAGAAGACATAGTTTCGTTATGGGAAATCGATTTGCATAGCGAGTTTGAGAATTCTAACCTCATTTCCACGTGCGGTTACGACCGTAACCTGGTCTCCCTTAGTGGATGTGATCTCACCCGCCACATAACCATCTTCAGCATCGGGAATCCAACAATTCTTCTTCGAATCATAGGGTTTCGCTTGGTCCTTAACAGATTGAAAAAATAAAGCAAAGCTGTAATTTCGTTAATATTTCGTGCTTAAGGTATTCGATCAATCTGGAGATATTACTGTTTGTAATAATGTCAGAAAAGTTTTAATTATAGTTGGAGAAAATATGTCATAGTGCTAGGTTTAGATATGTCTATGGTGGATTCGACACGACTGAAATCTACAAATGTATCTATCATTTCTTTTACACGGTTGTAACCACCAGAGTTGTCTAATTGGTAGAAGTACTTGTTACTTCGACATTAGTAAACGGGTGTCTTTATTGTCAGATTCTAGTTCCTGATGGACAAAAGTATTTAAAACCTTGGGTATCTCATTTCTATGCGGAGGAATGAAAGCAAAACGAGGGCATTAAGTAATAACTCATTTAGGATTCAAATGATTTTGATAAAATGAGATGAGCAGGTATGATCGTTCATTATTGGACAGCTTCTAATAGAACACACTGATTAGGAACAATGGAAACATTACACTCTACCATCACTGCATCATTTATTTCGAGAAAAAGAAGTTAAATGTTGAAAAGTAAGGAATGAACACCTCCATAGCCTGTTCGCGTGACCGACGTAGGTACTGCCATCCTGGATCCTTCTCGTGGTCGAGAGCCATACTGATCGTGTGAGCGGTATTCGGGATGAATGTCCCTTGGACTGAGAGCCCGGGTTATGTCAAGCCTCGGCACCGCCCCACTGTCACGGCATTTGGTACTCTGCGTCTCTAGCTTCTACTGTAATGCTTCTCTCACGATCATTGGAATGCTCCAACATTTGGAAGATTCTCTGTTTGATAAATAACACTTCATGCAAATAAACTCTGCGTACGGATCATGAAACGTCTGATTATGGGAATAAAAGCTACATTGATGATCTGTGAAACAGCCACAAATTATACTTTGTTAGCATTCCATTGAAATTTTTTTTGAAAATTTGAGATATTTTGGGAAAAAATGATTCTCTTATCTCGTTCTTTATAGTGATGGAGCGGATTTTTTCGATCTAGTTGGTTAATGTTTTTCAAAGCAGCTGTAAAGAGCTTCATCGACATGCAAGTTCATTTCCATCTCATCCCGGGAACACCGACCAAAAACAAAAGTAGCAGACCTGCCCTTTTGAACTATTAACTCTACTCCAGGAAGTGGGTAGCACAGTGGTAGTGGTGCCGATCATTACGAGCACGGTGCTTCTTCGATCTCGCTACGGGGTCACTAAGTCTGTTATCCGTACGAGGTTGAGAAATTGGTAGCGGACCTGTCTATGAGTATGCAATCCATGTGGGAACGCTCTAGTCTGGCTATCTCAGTGTCCCAAAGATAATCTACTCAACAAGCATTTAACGACATTCATGATGAAAACGAAATCCTCAAGCAGCAGCCGAAATCACGCGTAAAAACCCCGAAGAATTTCGTGGATGATAGATTCGAGGAAGTGGATCAAATACGAAAAGTGGTGGGATCCTTACAGTCGATGTGGGTGCTGTAAAAGAAAGCCAACTCCAAATAGAACAGATAGCGATATTACATCAATCTATTGGCGATCCTTATATTGCTATCCTCATACTCATATTGACACACTGTTATCAGTAACACTGAATTTTCCTGGATTTGTACCTAAAATTTTTTATTAGCACTCATGACTTTAGTAGAGCTGAGCTAATGTGCAATACTTATTTCGCCATGAAATTTTGTTCCCTGGTTTTTTCGTCTGGTATAGAACAAGGTTCTAAGTGTTTTAGAAGAATCTGAATGCTTTTTTTTCTAATTTTTCAAGACCATTTGCTCAATGTGCTCTACTCACAGCTGCTTGTGCGCTTCTATGAATTCGTCCTGTTTTCTGGAGGTTTAGTTGACCACTACATTACTTGCGTCCTAGTGGCGTATTACTGGAGATGGTGCTCTTCATGGCAGATATTGGCACATGATTCTTGGAATAAATGAAACCAATCGTCTCTGAGTGCTAAAACCTATCGCTTATTGTTTCCATCTATCACATGTGTTCCAAAGCATAGCAGAACCTTATGGCGCAAACTCGAAAGGTTTTTATGTCCAGTTATGAGAACGGCAATGTTGTTCAAGAATTCTAAAAACTAGGTTGAGAACGGAGCATTACAGAATCGGCCAGTAATGAGATAGCGAAGATTTTATTTCATAAAACATAGATGTCTTCAAAACTGCTTTATTATGTACTTCATGTTCTAAGCTGATGTTATTACATTGCTTTGTTTCTGCATTAGTTGCCTCACCATTTCTGTATTTCACTATTTTCTTCGTCAGTTCGCAATTTCTTCTCGATTTCTCCTGAATGTTAACGGTTCGAGTAGAAGCGTTTATGGCTCAGATTCTGCATCTTTACAAGTTTTAATGAAGAAACAGCATAGAAATCATATGAATCTCGTCACTGAATGGAAAAATAGACGACTATTTTGCTTTTCATCTCAAGCAGGTGTCATGTTTTGTAGCCGACGACGAAATTCGATCCATTAAGCGACGTCTGCGAGGAGCAACGAACGTCATTGTGAACCGTGTGAGTTGTCTGCTTGCCTTGGTTTCGGTGTAATTAAAAGAACAACAGCTGTCGTCGTCTGTGATGATTATCAGAGAAAAAAATCGCGGAATTCCTTCATCTCACAGTGCACTCGTTGTGTGCTCCTCATGGGATTCTCGTGTGCCCAAAGAAATCTCTTAAAAGCGCAAAGGGAGACAACCTGGAAAAAATACGGAACATGCGCAGAGGGGAAATTCTTGGGGGAATTTCCGGTTCTATACATCAGGTATAGATTGTTATGAAGTGGTTTTGGAATAAAGTAATGCACTACTAGAAAAAATCTGAAAGTGAGTTGATCAGGATCGTTTAGCGATCAAACCATTGAATAGCAGCAACTCCGCATTGCACTCTGTGCCTTCGTAGTTTCTATTTCATTTATTACTGAGTTTTTGAAAACCATTCCAGGTTACAAGACCTTTTGATACTAACCAGGTCCTTTCCCCTTCTACTTAATCTGTAGTCGTTTTTTTTGTTTATAAACAGGGATGTAGTGGCCGCAGATACGCAGGATGTGTCGGTTCATTTTCTCTTCAGAGCCATTTACTTCTAGCAACTACGAAGCATTACAATGAGGATTTTGATCGGCATAAAAGGGTTAAGCTCTCGGCGTTGATCAATCTCTGAGGGATGCGCCATGCATTCGACTTCAATAAGTATCGTTGGAGGCGATTGAATGCATATATAGCCTTTACAATGGCTCGTGGTGGCCTACCGATGTTTCGAGTCAGCGCTGCTATCCTTCCAGACAAGCCTGCTACCCATTTATCCCCGGAGGTATGGAAGGCTTGGTGGGTCAGGAGCGCGGGGATCAGTCCCATGTGTGTGTGTGTGCTACAGGGTGGCTCCGACCACTGCGCCACACGCGCCCATTAATCGGCACAGCTAGGCAAAATTGTTAGTATTGATGAATCGTTTTAATGATAACGAAAATTACAATCTATTTACAAGATGTAAACCTTTTTTAGTGCTTAGCTTCGTTTCGAAATGGTTTTAAAATGTTTTTTCTTTAAGCCTACTTATGTCTGCTCATTGGTGGAAACACTACTTAGCTATTCGAATAGTTTTCTGGGAATGTGTTGTCAATGATGCTGGTGCAGTGCACTTCTTGTTCGTATTTTTTCAGTAAGATTTAATTCATTCATTTCCCAGATACTTGACCAGGCTTCGTTTTTTATCTGCCGAAAACATGACACTGTGGAGCGAAGCAGATGTGACGGGAATGACGATTGCGATTCGTCACAGCTACACTCGACTGTAAATGCCCCGTGAGTTCTAAACTTGTTCAAGAATTTTTTTCTGTAAAACCTTAATGCGGTTATAAATGGTGACGATTTCACTAGAAAGTCTGATGAAGAAATAGTTAACGGAAAGTGGTGTCCGAGCCCATTCTTACGTCCACAATGCAAATCACTTTTCCCTTAAATAGTGTATAACTCTCGTAAAACATACTAACTTGGACACTTGGATGGCACGTCTTCACTGGTTATGTTGGGTCCAGCAAAATTTTCATTTTCTCGGAGCTTTGCTGATTTAGCCATTGTGGTTCTTTGGAATCTCAAGGTCAGTTTAGCTAAACTCTACCCCAGGTCGTCACCAACACAGGCAGTCGCCGCACTTATGGATGAGAGGGAGATTTTCCACCATGCGACTAGTTTGATACAGGACGGTGATGGATCTTGGTATTGATTTACTCTTAGCTGGGTTTCCTGGTGGAAACGCCGGACTCCTTTTCAGCTTGGGGGACACTTGACTGTCGTGAAACCTCGACAGAAATGTGGAATTTTACCAAATGTTTTTTAACTTGTGAACATTTTTAATCTAGCATTAATTCTCGCTTTATCGGAATTTTCTCCTGCATCTCCAGTATTTCAAGATGCGAATGTTATCAGTTAATTGTCATAAGTTTATAGTCTCTTAGTGACGTTTTTGATGAATAGTATAACAGCCAGTTTAAGCGAAACAAATTCCGTTCTTTAATTCACGTTTTCCCTGACAACTGTTATTTTGCCACGTCCTAATATGTTTTTTTGCCGTCTTGTCCTTCCAGTACTGCCGGTACATCTATTCAGGCTCCCTATTTCCTCACACGAAGCTAAAGTCTCCGCTTCATCTGTGGATTGCAGTGACGTTGACTTTACTCATGAAGACCATGACGCTTACGCTTAGGACTTCACTAGGAAGAAACGGATTTCACCCATGTTCAATATTTCGCTGGATTAACCAAACAAGAGTCAGTGCTGTTAAAAAGGAAGAGTTTCTTCATTGCTCCTTGGTAGGATTTGAAATAAACGTACCAAAACAACCAATACCGCAATGATAGCAGCTATGTCTGTTCAACTTACTCAGAAGTTAACAAATCTTATTCAAAAGTGCTGTCTTAAGCACAGCGAATTCGTCCTGTATGGGGGAGATTCTGTTTACTATAACATATTCTCTGGACTTTGAGAGTGTTGTTAGTTCAGAGCCATCATTCAACACCGGGGAAAGGAGGGTATGGATGATCACGCACAACTCGAGAACGATCACGTCGATGATTTCTCCTCTTTGTTCTTACTTTGTTGTCTTTGTTCTGGTTTGTTTAAACATGCAAAAATCGCACTCTCATAGGTTATTCATAAATCAAAGATGTGCACTGCAATGTCTACGATTTACTGGTATAACTAGATTTTCCCGTATATAGGAAAAATACTTTTATATATAGAAGAAGCGATAAGCTTGCCCTTTAGTTAAATATAGCCGGAAAGCTCAACTCGGTCCTATTTATTAACCCAGTTTGCATAGCATCTACCATAACCTTGCAAACAGAAAAGTCCCAAAATTTTCAGGAAAACTTTTTTGCTGTGCATTTTTCACCTACCACTCACAAGTCACAAATTTACGTCAATGGATGGACAGAAGCAGTTTTCATTGGACGCGAGCATATGTCGTTTAACGTCAGCACAAAGCATTTGTCTTCCACATGAGTATCCGATGTTGAAGTTCACATGTGAGGAAGCTGACGAGGTCGTGAGACAACTGCACTTAAGCAGTGGTTATGTGGCCGAAAGAATGTCTTCTCGTCGTTGATCGCTGACGGTATGCTGGACGAGTTTCTCAGTAAGCGATAAAGTCTGCGTATCGCAAGGATCGATAAGTCGTAGGTGGAGAGTGGAAGTGTTGCGGGTGGTTGTAAGCAGCCGTTTTTTAGAGAGAAATGCGTCAGAGGTGTAGGAGATGATTTCGTTCCCTTTTTTGTCATTGTACTTCCAGGGTGCGTATTTTATATTTCTGATGTTCGCAATAGCTTGATCATTAGAAGAGCTGTCATTCCAATAGTACAGAATGGAGGACGTGATGACATGGAGATATGTGTGCTTTGAGAACTGCATATTATGACTCATGTTTCGGGTTACCGAACCTTTTTTCGTTTTTCTCATTCACTTTTCCTCTTAGAATCGTTGGAACTGTTATGCTGAAGTCTGAAAGTGATTTTAAACAACTACCCCATTAACGAACAGCGAAACAAACATTAAAAAATGTGACCAAGTAGTGGTAAAAACGGCAGGCATTGTTAGAAAACAGGCTGGTATAATGTTTTAGAAGGCGAACACATGAGAGATTCAACTTGTAAGGGGCCACATGACTGGAAAACAAAAGGACAAGCGTATGATCCACAAAATGTCGGTAGTGATTAAGTGGTGGTAATGTTTTTCTTAAGACTGTCATTTTCAAAGGTAAAGCTATAACTACGGATGACGTTCAACATTATTTGATTGGTAAATTCTCAGTACTCGTCTGCTCATCAATAAGTCGGCCATCTCGAGCATGGTGATGTGTGTGGTTGAGAAGGTGACAGACGGCAGGCATCTGATGAATGTCAAGTTGATGGGTCGCAAGTAGCTACTGATTTTGTTTAAAACTGTTTACCTCTTCATATTTAGTGCAATAGTTGAAAGGTGCTTGCACTGTCTAAGCATCCTTTGATTTAATCTGCCACCTCAACATAACTGTCCCGCGACTGCTCTTAGCAACCAATGATCCTTGAAACTGGGATATTATATCCTTTGTATTGTATAAAATGCATTTTGCTAGTTTATTCAGAGTATTAGGAAGAAATTAGTGAAACGGAGACTAGGTGACTATGATTGAGCTGGTAAATTTATCAATGTAGGCGAAGCTTTGTTTCGCTTGAACTTCATCTGATATGTGGTTCATGTGAAACATTCGATTCACTGCTGTTCTTCAGTAAGCAAAAACGAAGTTTGCTTATTAAAGAAGAACAGCGAGTTATCATTCAGATGTAATTGAATAACTGATAAGAACACTCGCAGTGATTGTTTACTCTGAGATTTATTGGTTGGGTTTCTGATCCTTCTGACAAAAAATTCGAGAGCAGCGCGTTGATTCAGTTGGCTATTGTAACCGAAACGGTTCTAAAAACCGCCTCCTATGAGGTGAACGTATGCTGAGCATCCGATTATTTGGGATGAATATCAGACTCTTTAAATTTTTTGGATAAAAATACATCCTAATGGGATCTCGTTTATAAAAGACACGTTTAGTGTATTAGAGGTCTTTTAGAGCAGTTTTTAGGCAATAGTCAATCTTTAGGGAGACTATACCGCGCTGACATCCATATTACCGTATCAAAAGTGCTTAGTTGTAAGTAATCTTCCCAACGGTTTACCGCCTCATCGTGGCTGGGAGTTGTTCCTGGGTGTCGGATTGCGATGTACAGTGGGGGATTCATCACCCTGGCACAAGTTGAGAAGGAGACCGGCGTTCCCATCAGGAAGCCTAGCTAAGAAGAAACCAATACCAGGATCCACCACCGTCCTGGTCTCAAAGTCGCATGATGGCAAATCTCCCTCTAATCCACAAGGACGGGGACTACCTGTGGTGGTGACGACCTAGGACAGACTTTAGTCTGGGTGACCTCGGGACTCCAGGGAACCACAATAACTTAACCAGCAAATCTCCAAAAAATGATGATTATGCTGGGTCCCGCACAACTTGTGAGGACGGGCCGTTCAAGTATCAAATATCAAGTATTGTAAGTAAATAGTTCATCTTCTATAATATCCAAGCCTCATGAATGATTAAACAAGCCTTTTTCTGGCTCATATTAAACTTTTCGTTTGGATTCTGTTAGCGAATTTCACGGACTCTCACTCGAAAATAAATTCAGTAGATTTACTCAGACTAAGCGCAACCCTTGTTGTCTATTTTTTTCCCATCAAGAAACGTTTGTTGAATGGAAAAAGAGATCGTAAATCTACGATCTTTCGAAAGGCACATTAAAATGTTTTGTTGACAACGATCGCTGAGGTGAAAGTTTATGAATCAAGGAATTCTTATGGGTCTTACAGCTTCTTATAAGTACCACAGATTTTTGGCGACATGGAACTTTATAAGGTGCACTTCTTCCCACATTTATCCCTAAAACATTGTGCTTCTGTTATTCTTCAGTAAATTTCTAACTGTGTTGGCCCACGCAGACCAGTCTATAAAGAATCAGTTTGAGAAAAGAACTAGATTTTCTGGTAATGACGATCAGTCTTAGTTCTCTTCCTATATCGCTTTCACTTTTTTGCATCCCTCCCACTGGCGATGTGAAACGTCTTTGCTTTGAAAGCCTTTTGTTCTAAATTATGACAAGGTCTCATCTTTTATTTTGCTTTGATAGGATCGCGCTTTTCAATTTTTGACAACTCTTTACTACCATCGATTTTGGAATAGATCGTCAAGTGATCGCCTCCTTCTAGAGCGCATTCGTGCATCTGCAGAGTGGATTTATACCGTTCTACACTGAGAAGTCTTCGTGGAAATAATGGAGAGAGGCAGGGGGAGGGCAATTGTATTGTAGCTTTGTTCCTGTTCCATGCTTTCAGAAGTGCATTATCATGTGACAATGATTCCTTGAGGCCTCCTACATTTTCCAGTTTTATGCTTGTGGTATAACTTTCTCAGAAATCTGCCGCTCGCTTACACATTCCGACTGATTCGGTTAATAGCGATATTCGTAAACTCTCCTCACTTTACACTTCTCTGTTCGTTCGAACAGACGTTTATAACGAAGAAAAATAAGAAGTGATCAACAAATCTGTCACTGCTCGAAGTCGATTCCAGTTTCACATGCATTAAACCTGCACGTGTTCAAGACATGTCGAAGAGCTATTAATTTTTGCTTAAAAATCACTCCTTGTGGTCCTGGTTCAAGAAACACAGAAATTCATTACAGCACAGATATCTGTGGCTCTTAGTCAGTGTCGGACTTCTTTAATTTTTCAGTGTTGTTATAAGGATATAACTGTTTTTTTCTTTTGGAATCTTAAGTGAAAAAGGAACTTTCTGATCGACATCTACAAGGCAGTGCTAAATCTACTTTCACCTAACCTCGGTGTGAACAATCAACGAATTTTTTGGATTGTTCAGCTTGCACGAAGATATTATAGGTAGGATCTGCTAGCTTTACTTAGACTGAAGGTGCAGAAGTGAACAGAACATGATTTTCATGTCTAGAATGAGAGCAACACTTTGTTCTTCTGCACACGCGCATCGTTATGGTGCCTCGCACTTACCTTCTTATATGCTTTTCATATCTGTAAAAGGTCTACCTCAAACGACTGCATCGTTTGAGAAGCTTTTCCAAAGCACCGCTATCAGATTACTTCATCATCGCCGTGTTGTAAACACGACTATATATATATTGCTAGTCATAACACTGGAGCAACATCATCCCTTCGATAGTTTGCTAGCAATTACTTCTTTAATTTCTTGTTTGTACTTTTCAAAAGAACCATAAAACGAGAAATCGAATGCAGGGCCACACCACCATGTTCTCACCACTCACTTTATTCACAGATGTGCCTTCTGATAGCGTATATTTCTTGTAAGACCTCAGCAATCCTTCCGTTACTGTAGAATTTCATAACACGTCTGTATCTACGGAATCAGCACAGCACCACCGACAGTTTATGGATCACTACAAGATTTTTGGTCAAGAACGGAGCTTGACTGTTTCAATTAAATAAAAGATAGGGTTCTCGGCGTTGGTCAATCCCTGAGAGATGCGCCATGCATTCGACTTCATTAACCATCGTCTAGAAGTCATCGTATGCATATCTGGGCTTTACACTGACACGCGGTAGCTTACCGATGTATCGAGCCAGTGCTGCTATCCTCCCAGACAAGTTAGGTATCAATTAGCCGACCCCAGAGGGATGGAAGGCTTAGTGGGCCATGGGCACCGGGATCGATTCCACGCGTGTGTTGCAAGGCGTCTGCGACCACTGCGTCCATCTGTCAATAAGCTGGCGATTATAAACCATTTAGTGATGAAAGAATTTTCAAAAGTCCAGCATTTTTGTATCAAACGCTAAGATTTAGAGGATTGAATGAAGTAACAGTTATTTTAATAGTACTTCGATAACTTTAGGGTGTCAAATTTCACAGATTGGAAGCAAGTAATTAAAGAATTTTAAACGTAAAAATCTTTCGTGGTTCTAAGTTTGAACTAACCACATTCAACTCGAAGCGTACTTGAGTCTTCATGATAAGCACATAATATCCATACCTCAGCAGTATATGTATTGGAAGGGCCCTAAGTTGCACTCCATCAAATGGCCATGATCTGAACCAGTCAAAGATATCGACAGATCAATGCCGCCAAACTAGCCATGCCATGTGAGGAACTCAGCCTCTTAGCAAAACCGCGTACACGTTGCTAACAGATTTTGGTAGAAAAAGCTTTAGGAATAATTTCAAGCTTTACAAGACTATTAGCACTAGTTGTTAGTAGTACAAGAAATAAATCTTGTTAAGTAGTTTCAGTGAAAGTCGCAGAAGTTGAAGACTGTAAAGTGTAGAAATTGACTATGGCGGTTACATCACTAGTGGAAGGGAAAGTTACGAACTGTTATGAAGAAAATCCCATTAAAAGAAAGCAAGGGGTAGAGGAAATAATTGAAAACTTATGATCTGCATTGTCTGTGGCATATGGCTCTGGTTATGAGCACTTCTCACACTTGTTTGAGTTGTCTCGCAATATCGACAACGTGTTAGAATACTCTAAATAGAACTTAAAAGTGGATCCTCACAAAGACTTTATACAATGTTAACTTTTAATTTACTAGCTGTTACAATTTTCTGAGGCGGGACAATATGTGAAATGCAACCACAATGATGCTGAAATATTTGCGAAACACCGGACCTAGGTGTCAGCAGTGGGGATCGAATACGTTATTACCCTTTCAGAGGTAGAGCATTCACCACCACGCCATGTGGGTTCTTCGTTTCGCCTTTCTCTTGGCTACTTTTTCTACATAGCTGCGCCATTAGCAGTCACACGTCGTCGGAACTCATCTAGGGAGCACAAATCAACATTGAACCCAGACTTATCGACTGGCTTGAATACGGACTAATTGAGTTTATACACTTTGGACGACGGATAAAAACGAAAGTGCTCGTTGTTGAGCAATCCGTGACGGACATGGTTGCAGTTTTTTAACCTATGAAGCTACATGCCATAGCTTACTGACCCACCAAACAAATGTTTTTGTTCTCCCTGAGAAGCGTAACACCAAATTGTCAACATGGAGAGGTGACGTGCTATGTGAGCTCTAGGCGTGGGATTGAATCAATGATCATATGCGTATTGCTGGGCACCTCTAATCGTTGCGGTACAAGTATTCTATACCTCACATAGAGTGTTTTGTCATCGTTTACTTTAACTTCTTTCTTCTATTGAATTTCTTGCACAGAATCTTTGGAATCTTTTGTTGAGGTGATCTTTTTATAATTTTTTACCATCATAGGACCTAATAAAAGTATGTGTTTATGGGTGCATATGGCGCAGTGCTTAGAGATGTTGTGCCACATACATGTGGTCCCTGGTTCATTCTCGCATCCCTGGGTCGTCAAGCCTTCCATCTATCCGGGGTCGGCGAATTGGTGCTAGACTTGTCTGGCAGTATAGCAGCACTTGAAACGTCGATAGGCCATCTCAAATCGTTGTACAAATCATATATGCATTAAATCACCAGTTAATCACCATTAACGAAGTTTAGTTAAGTGAAATGCGTGGAGCACACATTAGGGATTGATAAATCTCAAGAGCTTAGTGTTTTTCATAAGCGGTGTTATTTCTCGGCGAACATTTGGATGGACAGGGCTTGGAATGGATTTGTTAACCGGTTTTTTCTTCTTTTATGAAATCGTTAGTATACATGAATTTTTCTATTAGTTTTCGGAATTTGCTGGCGGATACAGCACGCTTGTTTGCGCTCTTAGAAATACACTTGATCTCACGGAAGAACTGGACGAAAGCGTTGGTGTCAAAGCACCCGCTCAGCACTAGAAGGATTGAACTCTTCCCAACCACTGCTTGACACGATGTTTGGTATGTAAATTTATTTGCTTTCGTATAACCTAAAACTCTGTATTAACCATGCTAGGCAGGCGAAAAGATAAAATGATACAATTATCTAGAGCACTTTCTGTTATTCGGTCGTCAGTTGTTGAGGTCGTAGACCATCACAACTGTAACGGGGCGTGAGAAAGTAAACAATTGCAAAATCTATTCGTTCGGATTCAAAAAAGACAATATCTAGGTGGCAACCATACTGCTTTAGACGTTAGCACTAGTGGGATGACCAGTGGAAAAAATTGAGAGCATCATCATGACTGCTACATCACTTCGTAAACTTTTGTCCACGCATGCGAACAATACTGTTCTCCGCGACATCTGCACGTTCTTCAGCGTTTTCCAAAGCCAGTTGGATTTGACGGAACTTGGAGAGATTTTGTGTAGCAACCTCCTCCTGGAAGAAATGCACCACGTCAGTGGAAATTCTAATTTTCATTTGATCACACCGCCAAAGCATAGTCGTCTTCTTACTGATTCTTGTGGCTTAGATGTCGAACACTTTAAAACCTCCCAAAACTTTTCTACACAAGAAAAGTTTACTACCTGGCTACTGGGGACTACGAGGAATATCGTTTTCGTTATCGTTTCTGAGAAGAAAAAACTTTTTCAGTCCATGTTTTCAGAATGAAGCACTTATAAACACCGCATACGATTTGTACGACATCAAAATTCAAGCAAATCTTTCTGTCTCTTCTATTTCACGGAGCATTAGAACTCTTAAATGAGCGAAGGAATTCATTTTGGGTAACATTCAACCCACGTGATACAAAACGTTGTCGTCCTCAATAAAGTGGATCGAAGAAATCAAGAAAACGCACCGCTTCTTCGATTTGCCTTTTCTGTATTCGAATTTTATGCTGTAACTTTTCTACCATCTCCTGTAGCCTATCGAACATCTTTTTATCTTCTTCCACCTGAATGAGAAATTTGGCAGTATCATATTCACAGCTGATACATGTTTGTGGCTACGAAAGACATGGAAGAGAGCAGGCAGTTAAACATACATATAGTGTAGCATCCACGGATCAGGAATATCATGTTGGTTAGTAGCAAGGCGCCGTGGCGCTTTCCCAGGTGGCGGATAGGGTGTTAATCGCTGACCAAAAGCGTCCTTTGCTTCCCTGAGACACAGGTGGATCCAAGGTATGGACTCCCTCTGTTTCTGTTTCAACTGCGCCGATTTAGCACATACTTTCTGTATTTGCTAGGCGTATTCATGTATTCGTGTGTGGGTGCGTTCTTGCTTATGCAGATTGTATTTTACGAGTCAATTCGGCCAAAAGCCTGCAATCAAGTGACTGGGAAGTATATGAAGGCGGTCAGGAGTCGGAAAAACAAATAAGCTCCATATCCACTCTGGGAGAGTCTGGCAAGCTACCCGTGAGTATACCCAGCCCCCACGTTCACAGCCCAGTAAGCAATACGTGGGTATCAAAAAACTGAGCACAGCACAGTAAAATAAACGAGCCTAGTTTCCCTGAACCCGAAAAAGCTCTGATAGGCCAGCGTTGGTTGGACGAGTTTGGAAAAGCTACTAAAATCGTAGTGCCATCCTAGGCTGCCTAAATCGCAGAGCACTGTGGTGACGATCTGTACGTACACGCACTGTTGAATCTAAATGTTCGGTAGAAGGGCTCATAATGCAAGCAAGAAGGATAAGGTACAAGGTCATCAGCCTGTCTGATGATAAGAAAAACATTTGTTAAAAGATTTTGTAAAGCACAACAAAGCTTCGTTAATTACAAAATCAAGATGATAGCACTCCGACTCCCAGACGAAACACTTGCAGCTTCGAGAGAAGCAATATCATTCACGACTACTACCCTGATTTCTTCAATAGCCACGTCCTCCTTCTCCCATATGAAACAAAGAGCGATGGATATGTCGTACAACCGGTTCTCCCTTCCGAAATCCAGCAAGCTATTTCATCGGTGAAAAATCAAACAGTACCAGGTCTGGACAGAGTGAAATCTGAGCACCTGAAGAATCTTTCCTAGTCCTCATAAACACACCACGTCGGCTTTTAACACGTTAGCTGTCTGAATGAAAGGTCCCTATTCAATGAAGACCAGCAAGATCGTGCTATTGTTCAAGAAGGATGACCTCCACGGTATCGGCAACTACCACCCAATCCGTTTACTGTCCGTCGTCTATAAACTTTTCATTCGAGTCACAAGCAGAATTTCGAAAATGATTCAGTACGATAGACCACATCCACCGATGGCAATACTCATTGAAGTATCGCAAGAGTACATAAGAGGGCTGTGTCTCACTTTCATTGATTTGAAGAAGGCATTTGAGTCAACTGAGGTAGAATCAGTCATGGAAGCCCTGGACAGTTAGGTATTTCTTAGTCAATATATAAAGATTTTTCGTGAGCTGTATAAAAATTGCAAAACCAAGATGTCTCTATTCTGCAACGATATTAACATCGACGTTAAAAGAGGGATTAGGCAAGCGATACCATCTCGCCAAAATTATTTATCGCCACCCTTGAGAACGTCATGGGGACATTGGAATGGGATAATATGGGAGTGTAAATCGATGGTCGGCAATTAGACCATCTTCGCTTTACTGATGACGTCGTTCTTATAACACCAAACATTAGCCAAGCAGAACGAATGCTTTTGACTTTGATAAAGCTTGTGGAAAAGTCGGTCTTCGACTATGTCTCACAGAAACAACGTTTATGACGAACAGGTTGGTTACGTATGCCCCATTCATGCTCAGCGGAGCGAACATCTCCGAGTGCTCCAGTTACACCTATTTGGGTCGAGAAATAAACGTATGAACGACATAGCTCCAGAATTAGGCAGGGGAAACGAGCGGCTAGGGAAGCTTTCAACAGCATCGGGGTTATAGTGAAGAGAACAAAGAACACCGACTGCATGCCCACCGTTTCGACTTCTCGATTCTTCACGCCTTAACATATGCGTCAGAAACATGGTTGCTGATTTGTAGGATGGAGGACCATCCAGCGTCATTAAACACGCTGTCGAAAGGGCGATACTAGATCCTGTGTCGCAAAAATGAGTAGACCGATCCGAAGTTTGAACCTCCGTCAACGGGCAAAATTCAAAGATGTCGTTTTGTAAGCCAAACAGTGAAAGATGATGTGGGTTGGACATGTAATGCGTATGAACGACAACCGATGAATAAGAGCCGTTAGTGAGCAGATTCCTCTGGATTTCAAACGTAGTGGAAGAGGACCATCGACGCGATGTTCAGAGTTCTTCACGAAAAGCCTTGAAGAGAGGTATGATAGTTAACGAAACCCTAAAACGAGCAGAACCCATTGGTCTACTCCTGCGCGCGACCAGCCAGGAAAAACGGAAGATTTATTGCCCGCTTAAGTCACTCGATGGTCAACGGGACGACAGGTAATATATGTGATGCTGCGGTAAATGGTTTTGTGCCTATCTCTGAACCACTTATTACCTGGAACTGTAGTTCTCGAACTCGCCGTTCTTGTTTGCTCACGCCCTTGCTCGCATCTTGATAACGGCGCTGCTCAGCCTGATACTCTGCCGAAACCACTCGTACTTTTTCCTCGACTTTGCTCAACGCTTTTTCGCCGACTGAAATCTATCTTTATGTTATTTTAAAATACAACGCCCGACTTTCAAATATCGTGGCTGCAGCAACTGACGACCCCTAGTTTCATGTTGGTTATGGGCTTGCAGCGTTTTCGATAACTGTGATAGCTTCTAAATAGTAGAAGGATTTGAGGGGTTGAGAACAGGGCAAAACTATGGAGAAGACTTTTATATGATTTACCTTTTGTGGAGTTATTCATAGCATGAATGAATGAATGAATGATAGCATCCTCCCAACGGTTCACCGCCTCATCGTGGCTAGGAGGTGTTTCTGGGTGCGGGACTGCGATGTAGAGCAGGGGATTAATTCCCTGGCAGGGTCTCCCAAGCTGAGAATGAGTCTGGAGTTTTAATCAGGAAGCCTAGCTAAGAATAAACCAATGCCAGGATCCACCACCATCCAGGTATCAAAGTCGCACGGTGGTGGTAAATCTCTCTTTGATCCACAAGGACTGCGACTGCCTGTGGTGGTGAAGACCTGGAGTGGACTTTGCCCAGCCTGACCTTGAGACTCCAGGGACCATAATGGCCTAACCACCAGCAATTCTTCGAAAAATGGAGATTATGCTGGGGCCCGCCAGTGAGGACGGGCCATTCAAGTATTTAAGTATTCATAGTATATACGCAGCTGTTTTCTGTATGTCACTGTGGAGCAATATACAGCTACCTGGGCACCAGCATTTGGAAGGCTTTTGCAATTTTTTATGTTTAGTTTAGTACTTTTATAGTCGGGTATTCTATGTGAAAACCACGATTCGTTATAGTGTAGATTGGAATGAGATAACAATCAACCACTCAATGATTCACTCGGTTTTTTCTACATTAATGAATGTGGAGCGCATCATTTCACTACATACACTTGAGGGACACCTGTGATGGACGTGCTATCGATTCAGTATAAAAAAGGAGTAGAAGAGTTCTGATTTGCAAAATGTGAGTTCCGTCTCAAAAAAGGTGTACCTACATTGGAGCATTGCCCGTTCTGCTTCATCAATCTTTCCCTGAAGATCTTTGGCATTGATTTCAAGGCCTTTCCTTATACGGTCAACGTGAGCAGCATGTTCTTGTTCTTGCCGTACCTCCTCAGCCAAGCGCTCAGCATCGGCAGCCGCCTGGAATCAGGTTTGCTGCGTATTCTGATAGAAGCCTCGATATAGAATTCTCCTACCTTGCGTGCGCGTTCTTCGGAAACTTTCAACTCGTTGAGACAATCGTCGAGTTCATTCTGAAATTGCATCTTGACATTGACTAATTTTATGCAGTTCTAGCTTGATATTATTAAAGTCGTTTCTTGTACTTTTTGTATACCAAAAAACAAACGCGACTTACTCGAGCAATTTGTACTTCGTTCTCAATTTTGCGTTTCATGGCTGAGAGAGTTGCGTTGCTACCAATGAGCTCGGTGTTCTGCGATTTCAAGTCCGCCTGATCGAAATCCAGCTGACGCTTTGACTGAAGTAAAGGAACGCAGAGGCCTTTCCCAGTGAATTTGTGACTCGATTATTCCAAATTTTGACTCACAAACCAATTAGTGAACCCATGAATAAGTGAGCTCTGATCAGATTCCTTAGTAATTATGCAACTTCATATCTGTTTTACATTGTATTTGTTCAAATTAAACCCATTGACCCCCAAATGAGTGAGGTAAACAAAGCATCTAAACTAACTGATTAGAGCAACGTCATTACGTCTCGAAGGTTAATGTATGTGGGTTTTCATGAATGAACTCTATAAAGAGCTGCAAATGCACGGGTGTGAAATCATAATTCCCAAAATTACTTCTTTCTGAGAGAATTTTAACAGGATTACCTTCTTACGTAGAACGATGAAGTAACGTTTAAAACTTCTTGTGCCCAATAGGAAGTCCTTAATACCTTTTCTGCTGAGTTAATTCGTTGCGAAAGGTCTTCGGATTCGGCAAGTGCGATGGCTTGTTTTTGCTCGTTTTTGCTTGTCTAGATCAGCACGAGCTCGTTTCTCGCGTTCAAGGCCATCTTCAAGATCATCCAAAGTCTGCTCAAGCTTAGCTTTTACCTTGTTGGTGTGGTTCGATTTGTCCTCCTCGGATTGAAGGTCCTCCATTAATTTACGGTTGATTTCTTCCTGGTGTTTCTTTTCTTTGTTTAATTTTGCTATGGCCTCATCTTGTTGTTGCATTTCGTCCTGTAGTGAGCGGATTTGATGGTCTTTGGACTGTTTTTCTGACTCGGCTTTTCTCAAGCTCATTTCGAGGTCCTGGATTTGCTTCTTTAATGATTCTACTTCGGATTCAACTTTCTTCTTTGCACGTAGAACATCAGCGTTACGGTCTTCTTGATCGGCGAGGCGGTCGTTGAGTTCCTGAAAATAAACTAGTTCCACGAGTTGTTGGAGAGAAATTGAATATGTTACATTACATAAATTCCGTTACATTTCACTTACAGCTAGTTGTTTGTCAGCGTCTGTCTTAAGAGCTTGAAGTTTAGCTAGGCGCTCCTCAGCATCGGAAAGTTGTCCTTTGGTGTTCTCGAGGTTACTGAATAAATTATTTTTTTCTTCCAGTAGTTTAGTTGAGTTGTCTTCAAGTTCCTTGCGAAGCTTCTCCTCCTTTGCAAGACTTTCTTCGAGTTGCTTGACTTTTTCATTGATCTTCTCGAGTTCTTCGGCTTCCTTACCAGCTTTGAGAAGGGGCTTAACTTTTCCATACAACTTGAACCATTCCCACGTTCTAAGAGTGCACCATGAGCGGACATTCCTTTGGACGATTAACAGGCCCGCTCGTTGTTCCATGCGGCGTTTTCGATCAACTAGGCCAAGATACCAGCGGATTTGGGCTTGGAATCCAGTCATGATTACGGCAAGTTTCTCATCACGGAGATCTTCAAGGTGTGCTAGAACCCCTGCCTTGAAAAACACTTTTGTAAGACCGATACGGAACATCTCCTCTGTGATAGCACCATCGTTCACTAACTTTGACATGATTGCTTCAGCACACTTTTTCTTGTCTTCGTCTGACTTGGCCTCCTTCGCAGCGAGCAGCGCATAACGATGTACAAAGTCAGGGTGAAGAGTTCTGTTAGGAAAACCTTTGCGGCAAATACGGATACCTTCTAACACGCCGTTACAGGTGAGCTGATTGAGCACAAGGGCGGCATCAATGACACCAGAAGCTTTTTTCTCATTAGGAATGATACATCGGATGAAGTGGGGGTGCGTGCTGTTGAGCATGTTCATTAGGTTGTTGAGCGACTCTCGGTAAAGCATAGACACAGTCATGAAGGAACCAGACTTTCCTTTCTTCTTTCCACCACCGCCTCCTTCTGAAATTTATTTAGGTGAATTTCGAAAAAGGAAAATTTTGGTTTTCATAACGACTATTTGGTACATCCATATTGTTTTTTTAGGCAAAGCTACCTCACCTTTGGCTTTGGCAGCTGCTTCTTCTTGAGTAGTGTAGTCTTGCCAGACTTCCACGAGTAGGTCGTTGCCCTTTGAGGCTTTCATCACGGTGACAACGGTGTCGTTCAGTGGGTCTTTATTTTTCTCAAGCCAATTTGTAACGTTATATCTAACAGTTCCAGCATAGTGTCTCATGGCGAAGTGAGCTTCGGATTGCTTGCCTTTCGGTGGTTTCGGTTTCTCGAAATTTGGATGTTTTCCTAGATGTTGTTCATTCAGCTTCTGTGCTAGAGTCATGTCAGTAGCCTTCGGCACAATACACTCTTCATCCAGCATGGAAATGATACCCAGTGGCTGAAATACAAGACTGTGAAGACAATAAAATTGGCTAATATGTTAGACATGGCAGAGCAAATCAGTAAATGAAACACTAACCTTCTCGATCAGCTCTATACATGCTTGTAGATCGAGACCGAAGTCAATGAATGTCCACTGGATCCCTTCGCGTGCATACTCTTCTTGCTCCAAGACGAACATGTGGTGATTGAAGAATTGTTGCAGTTTCTCGTTTACGAAGTTGATCCAAAGTTGCTCGAAGGAGTTGAACTGAAGCTTATTTATTTCGTTTCGAACAAACTTGGAAACTTCTTCAATTNNNTATCATGTCATGCCATATCATATTGTTTTTGTTTTAACTATATGAGACTTTGCGTATTCTTGACGCAACTCCTATCGCGAATCCGGAGAAGAGGCAATTGCATGATAAAGAAACCCCCCCACCTCCTCCCCACTGTGTTAATATTGAGTGAGATAGTTGAACTGCGCATTGCAAGGAAAAATTTAGTCAAAAGTCTAGTCTCCCTGGAATTCATCCATAGTAGGTACACAGGCAGGATCTTATAATAAGACTTGGAATCCGACATCTAATTTCGTGCGGCTGTCGCATCTAATCGACTGTTTTTCCACCGCACACATTGTAAACTGGAATCAACTCATTTCCGACGTAACCTCTGCCCTACCGTGTACAAACCCTATATCCCCTTTCCCCTCAGCAACAATCTTTGTGCTACTCATAAACCGAAATGAGTTGATATCAACTTGATGCAATTCATGGAAAACCCTAAATATTGAGACATTCTTTTTTGAAAGATAGTTTATCTCAAAAAACTCACATCAAAAATTTCAAAGCCGGCTATATCCAACACACCAATGAAGAAATCACGATTGATTCCTTGCTGATCAAGTGTTAAGTTGCACTTCTTAACCAGCCAGTGGAATACGCGAGCGTAGAGTCCCTTAGTCATGGCCGCGATTGCCCAGTTGACTTGGTCGACATTTTGACCTTTTGAAACCCATTCTGTTCCAACTTTTACTCTCGGGGAAACAAGTGCTTTCAAAAATTTCTCAACATCAATCCCATACATAGCGGCAGCTTTTTCGGCGTCTTCCTGGCCATCTGGTTCTGCCTGCTCCTCGCGAGGACGTTGTTTGAATTTCATAGCCCCCATGTGCATATGAGCAGCCATAAGCCTATAGCAGTCCATCTTCTCTTGAGCCGAGAAATTCAAAATGTCAAATGCTTCATCAGTCAGTTGAAACTCTTCAGCGTCGTTAACGCCGTCAATAGTGAGTTCGGCTTGTGCAATGAAAAAGTAGTCTTTTAACGGTTTGTCTAATAGAAGTTGTTTTTTCAGTTCGGCTTTATAGTCAGAGAATAACTGGTAGAAAATATGGTAGCATCGTTCTCCGGGAGCTTGACGAATTACGCGAGATTTCTCTAGAAGGTAATGTTCTATGTCGCAAGATGCAAGCCGCCCTTGTTTCGAGAAATGGATTCGGATAAACTTTCCGAATCGAGACGAATTATTGTTTCTCACTGTCTTCGCGTTACCAAATGCTTCGAGCACCGGATTTGTCTGTACGATCTGATCCTCCAATGTGATCTTCTTCTCGTTACTGCTTGACTTTTCCTGTTGACTGGCACCAACACTTGCGAAATAGCAAATAACCTGAGAAGGATACATATAGTTAATGCAATTATTGTTACTGCAAAAGGAATAATGTTCATACTTTTTTCGTGTTTTCAGTTTTTCCTGCTCCAGATTCTCCAGTGATCAACATGGACTGGTTCTCGTGGTCTATGAGCATATTTCTATACGCTTCGTCGGAAACAGCGAACAAGTGCGGAGGCATTTCGGTTCTTCGTTTACCCATAAACATCTTCGCCACCGACTCAGTGTAGATTGGAAGACGTTTGTATGGATTGATTACAACACAGAAAAGACCGGAGTACGTCTGAATAGATTTTAAGTGGAAATAATCGCTTACTGCACTCCGCTTTTTCATAATTTACATTTTTTCTCCTCTTTCACTGCCTATTAATCTGCTACTGAATTTTTTTGTTTACAACCACTCCAACTTCTGTCTATCTCCACCACAAATTGGTCAGACCTTCTACTTGGGGAATAGCCATTGAAATAGGCGATTCAGCGGTTACATTGTTTGTTGATTAGAAAAAGTTAAGGTTTTCTTATTTTTCACTATCCAAAAATCACGTTCAAAAAGAAACAAAATAAATTGAAGTGTTAAATAAAGTAACAAATGTAAGGGACAAATAAGAAAAGAATGAAGCTCTCGGCGTCGATCCCGAAGGGAAGGAAAGCTTGGTAGGCCTGGGGCGCAGGGATCGATCTTATGTGTATTGCTGGGCACCTCCGACCACTGCGCTACACGCGTCCTTTAGAATGCGCATAAACTACATGATAGTGATCAGGAACGATATACGTAAATCATACGTAGTACATATATACATATATGTAATTTAAATATAAACGAATATAATAGTCAAGTAGAAGAACACCGAAAATATTTAGGCTCTCATTCAGTAACACGGCGTTTATTATTGCTAAATATTCTCTTTCCCACACTAGATCCGTCTTTTGATCTCATACAGGGATTTTTCTGCACGATGCGGATAACCAGTTGATGGAGAAGAGTGGGTGGGAGCAAACTTGAGGTGAGGACATTATTTGCTCGTCTCTCATCCGCCAAACTTCTCAGAACAATGCGGCAATCGACTCAATCAAATGTCACTCGACAAACTGTTGCTAGTTGTCCTCTATGTAGTTATTTGCCTTAGGAAATTCCCACATAACACTTAAAGAAGATACTTGCGAATCACACTTTTAACGAAGAAAAATCACTAGTTGGATATTTTTCCCAGGTAAGGAGAATGCATATCGTAAAACCATGGGACATAACGAATAGAGAAGTCAGCAAGACCAGAATAAAATGGAATATTCCCGAAAACTCCTGGAAAACACAAAGTGTATTTAATATTTATGCATTTCTGAGGACTCCAGTAGTTATACCACCTGTGGTTCCTTTGGCATGAGTGTTCCTAAGTAATGAATTGCGACGTCCAAAAGGAGACTCATCCAATTAGTAGGGTCATGTGATCGTCATTTTCATTGGGAAGCTTGGCTTAGAACGAAACTAAACCAGATGGATGAGTATTCGGCAAGATTTTTGATAGTTTAGTTTTGGCTTAAGAAGTTTACCGGCGTTGGCTCTGGCTGTTCGATAACAAGAGAAATCACAAATTTCATAGATGATTTTTGAGAATTGCGACGTTCTAACTAAGAATAAGAACGGCGATGAGATACTAACATTCTAGTTAGGCAAGAGAAAAGCAACCAGCTGTTGTGCATTCAGCTCCACAATTTCTCACTTACAAGCTAAACTATTGGTGCACTACTTCCCTGGTCCCGTGTTTGTGGAAATTATGTTTTGAAAGACAACTGGCTTCCTTCGATCCATGTGACGAAAATACAGCTACTTACGTAAATGAGCATGCTAGCATAGCGAGCACGGAGATTGTGCAGGACGGAGGCATCGTTGAGGAAAGTAAGGTTCGACATGTCTTCAGTTTTCTCAAACTTTGGCGGGTTCATCTCTTGCAAGAGATCCTTTCTCAGTGTTTCCTAAACTGTAACTCTGGTCGGAAAATTCTTGGATATTAATTGCGTCATAACAAACTTCATGGTCTCCCACTGTGACAACGACATCGTCACCCTTAGTGGACTTAATTTCTGCGGCAACATAGCCTTCGTCGACGTCCGGGATCCACACATTCTTCTTCGAGTCGTACGGTCGAGATTGATCCTAAGCGAAAAATAAGCAAAATAAAGGCCTGAAATTGTCCATCATAAAATTCTATTCTTTTATATTATTCTATTCTATTATTCTATATTCTTTATATTCTTTTATATTATTCTATTCTTTTTATTTCGGAAGTTCTCCTCAAATTTGGAACCCTTTTGTGATCCATAAGTTTGTTTTTATCTTTTCAAAAATGCAATAACTCACAGGAAGGAAATAGTTTAAAAAACCGATCCACTTGCCTGGAGAATTTGCTCCCTTGTTCGTCTCAGATATTGCCATCCGGGATCTTTTTCGTAGTCGGAGGCCATGCCGTTTGTCGTCGCTTGCGGTCCAGGTGACAGAAGTATTCCACTGAATGCATTTTCTTTTACACTTCATCACATCCGCGCAGGACCGCCCTCCACTCTTGAGATTCTGTTGGATGTTGTGTGGTGATGGTGGATTTATGTTGGCATAAGAGCACTGAACTAGCGCGCGATATCCATGCAGTCTTCGCGGCGCTCTATCACATCGAATTTTCGCCTCTTCGGTACCAATGAAAAAGCTGTCGGAGAAAATATCTGTGTGAATTGCACTGCAGGAAACGTTCTGTATGATATAAGTTTCTCTTTTTCATTGTGAGCCTTTTCTATTGCTAAGATGTCGAGGTGCTGTTCTCTAAGTGTAAAGAATTTGCTTCGAGTAGACGAAAAAGTCTTTAGTTGTCATTTAGTGAGAAAAAAATCATAATAGAATGAATGGGAAAGTAAAAGCAAATTTCACCTCAATGTGTAAGCACCAGGTAGTCTGTTTCAACTGATGGCGGAATTTCTTTGACTTCTTTCAACTGTTAGATGTAAGGACATCGTTGAATTTGAAGCAGCATTCATTGAAGTTGCTCCTATGGTAGTCCTCCAGCGGTGTTGCACGACTCGTCCCTTATCTCCAGGTAACACATTTCCAACTCGGAACTTCTTAAACTCTATCTCTATTGCTGTTTTAGTAGTTGTACAGTACCATCGGCCATTGTTAACATTTTGCACCTGTTTCTGTTTTTGCAGGGCCTAATTTAAAATCTCAAATCAGAACCGTTCCAAAACAACGTTGTTCGCGATATTGGAAAGGAATTCAAGTAGATAGAAAAAGAGATGAGAAAAAATTTAGAGGGTTGAATATAAAGGTTTGGGAGTTAGTGAATCTCTAAAGGATACGCCATCTATTCGACGTTATCCTTAGCATTGCAAAGGTGATTAAATGCTTATCTGGTCTATACAATGACTTTTGGTGGCTAACCGGTATATCAACTCAGTGTTTTTATCCTCACAGGCAAGTGTCGAATCAATTTACCGATTCCGCAAAAATGAACAGTTTACTGGGTCCGCCCAGAACGGCGTGCAGTTGAACCAGCGAACGATCTAGTGTGTACTGCAGAGCACTTCTAACCATTACACTAAACGTGACCTAACTTTATGGAAGCCGGTTTAAATTGTTACCAGAATAGTAGACATAGTACAAATGCTAAGTCTCGATAAGTGTCGACTTGCGCGACTAATCAATATGTATTTTTTCACTGATATATTAACACAGGGTTGATAAGAAACCTTATACGGTAGATGTTTTGGTTCCTTTGCCTTCTTCGGAACCGAATTGAACTGAGTGAGTTCTTCAGAGTTGTTCCTTCTTTCGTTGGGAGTTATGGGGATCTTCGTGATCGCGTCGAGTTGAACCCAGTAGAGCACCGCAAGAACGAAACAAACGATTGTCAATGGACAGTGAGTACCAACAACAGTTTTCTTTAAAACAGTGCTTCTAAGTGAGTCTCTTCATTCGAACGGTGCTCCACTGGATTCAACTTGAGGCAAATACGAAGTCCCTCGGAAGAATAATGTGCAACTTTGGACAATCGACTCAGTGCAACTAGCTCAGGCGAAAATGCCGAAACGCTGGTCGAATAAAGTTTTATTTAACACTCGCGTTTGCTCATAAATGAAAAGTACATGTGTTAATTAAGTTCTTTTCCTGGGATTCTATCGCCTGTCCGTACGATGCTTTGCTATTTGCATAGCATTACAGAGATCTTGTTAGAAGCACACGGGCGCTTTTTACTGTTTGAAAAATTGCTGTCAGGCCTTCAATCCGCCTCGTGTTTTCAATTTGTCATTCAGGGATATCTCTGCAATAAGCTACTTCTAGGAACACTTATTTAATATTCTGGTTGCAGCTCTGGAAGAGTATACTGTAACCATTTGCTCATTAAGCGTTAGCTCATAAAAACAGTAACGTATAGTATGGTTGGTTTAACGCATGGTTTGCTCCAAGATTAAAATAGGTCAATCTTGAGAACTATTGCTTCAGTGTTGAGAATTAAATCATTTATAATGCGAATCTCATAAGATTTCTGTCGTACGAAGGAAATCGTGAATATTAATTATCTATCTGGGGTACGTGTATCTATCTCATTGGTTAGGGGATCCTTGCACTACACGCTGGATTCGTCGCAGGTTCGTTTCTGCGCTCCACGTTCACCAAACTATCAATTCAACCAGCCTGTCTGGGATTTTCAAATTGGTGACAGACATCTTTGGGCACTTAAGTGGTGAATCACCGGTAGCCATCGTTAGTCGTGGATAAGCGAAACATGCATTCAATCATCTCATTCACATCTAACGATGCTTCGAATAGAATCGAATGCGTGGTGCACCCATCAGACGCTGCTGATCGACGCCGAGACTTATCGATTTACTGTTCAATTCAATTTCCTGTTGTGAATCCTTCGTTTTGTTTCGTATTCTTATTTATTACGCCATTATAGTATCAAAGTGAAGTAGTTATAGTTTATTGCAGCACAGTCATAGTTTGTAGTTATAGTATATTTGTTACACTATTGTAGCGCATAATAAAAAGATAAAAAAGGATAATGCTCTCGGTGTTAATCAATCCATGAGGGATACGCCATGCATTTGACTTCACTAAGCATCGTTGGAGGTGATTGAATGCATATCTGGCCTTTACAATACTCGCGGTGGCCCACCGATATATCGAGCTAGTGCTACTATTCTTCCAGACACAGACAAGTCTGGTACCAATTAGCCGACCGCGGAAGGATGGAATGCTTGCTGAGCCTAGGCCGCCGGGATCGATCCAATGTGTATTGCAGGTCGCCTCCGAACGCTACACCACACACGCCACTCGTAGCACATAGTATGCAATTTTATATTATTCATTATTGTACTATAATTTGTTTATTAGTTACATTGTATTTTTGGTATTTATTTATTTGATATTGTTTATTTTTTATTTTGTAAACATTAACCAAGTCCGTTTTGTATAAAGATAAATCCATCATTGGTGGTGTGGTTTATCGTCATAATTCGTGCTCGTGGATCGCTCAGTCTTGCTTAGCCTCAAACAGTGTTTCTAAGTGTAAAGCACTAAGTACTGATACCGTAAAAATATAGCATTATATGCGCTTCTATGTTTCAGAGAGGCTTGATGACTCAGTGGTATTAATGCCGTTAATTTCTAACTACGCCCTGGTTCGACTCCGCATTGGACCCACCCAGCCTCTATCCGTTTGGAGTTGAGGAATTGGTACCAGATTCTTCTGAGATCAGCTGGCTTTTCCAATCCACATGAGATGGCGCCTACTTGTGACGAATATATGGGAATGTCCTGGCACGTGTTCAAGGATTCGAGAAAGAATCAACTTGACCAGCATTCAACGATATTTGTGAAGAAACCCAAAAATCCTCGAGCATTAGTTGAGCCCACATCCAAAATCTGAGGACCTCAGTGGATAAACGTTGAGAGGAATCGAATGAAAACTGAGAAGTACTGAGGTCCGCATAGTAGATGTGAAAGACGGGTCGCGAAAAAATTTTTTGGGGTTTTTCTTCACATCCATCTTCGAACTTTCCGCATGTGGGTTAGGATGCTGCTTGAGGATTGTCTCGTTTTTTGTGAATGTCACTGAATGATGCTCCAGTCTCGAAACCGACCTTCCCTAAACCTCGGTGTGACTAATCAATATGTATTCTTTCTTGATAAGCTTGCACGAGGTTGATAAATATATTTATTTTCGACTCGGACCATCGACTCGGATCACCGGCTCTGAGGAAGACGAAGACGTCGAAACGTTAGCCGAAAATAAATATATTTATCAACCTCGTGCAAGCTTATCAAGAAAGAATACATATTGATGCTCCAGTCTGTTCTCTCTGCAGCTCTGGGATAGCCATGCTAGGGCGTCCCACTTGGACTACAGAGAGTGAGGAGTTTCCGTACAAGTCTGGTACCAATTTCCCGATCACAGAGTGATAACAGGCTTAGTGAGCTTGGTGTGGGAGCGAATCCGTACTGTGCTCGTGTTGACCGTGATGATAACAATACATCAGTGCCACTGCACTATGCTCCTTTGTCAAATAAGATTATGAAAAAACCACGTTCCACAATGGCGTAGTGAATAACAGTTACCTACTTGATTACTTGTATAGCTCGTCTTCATTGGTTGTGGGGCTCCAGCTTAATTTTCCCATTTTGTTGGTTTGGCCATTGTGGTTTTTTGGAGTCCCGAACTCAGCCACGCCAAAGTCTGCTTCAGGTTATCACCGCCATAAGCAGTCGCTGCCCTTGTGGATTGGAGGGAGATTTGCCACCGTGCGACTGTTTTGATACCCAAGCGGTGGTGATTCGTGATATTTATTCGCTCTTAGCTGGGATTCCTGATGGAAACGCCGGATTCCTTCTCAGCTTGGGAGACCCTGCCAAAGAATGAATCACCCGCTGTAGATGGTAGTCCAACACCCAGGAACACCTCCCAGTTACGACGACGCGGTGAAGCGTTGTGTGGAGCGAATAATGGATAGTAGCGAATAGTATGTGAATTACTTACCGGCTTCTTTAATGTTGTCAACATTTTGATTAATTTCTTTTTAAATTTTATATGACCCGTCTTCACGTCTACTGTGCAGATCCCAGCACTTCTCGCATTCGATTCATTTCCTTGCAACGATTATTCACGAGGACCTTCCAACCTTTACGTGTGGCGTCAACTACCGTTTGAGGATTTTCATTTCATCTTTAATGTGGCAGAGTGCTGGTTGAGTCGATTCTCCCTGGAATCCTGAGTTAGCCGGGTTGGAGCTTTCCCAGTTGGGTTGCAGAGAGTGTTTTTTTCGCGGAAATCCAGTACCAATTTCCCCAACCCGGAGGGATGAGAGGCTCGATTGGCTCGGAGCGGAATCGAACTAGCGCCGTGCTCGTGATAACGGAAATCACATTGTGCCATCCGCCCCTTTTTGGTTAATTAAGTAATCAAATAAAGAAAGCACAGTTGGTCGCTGTTTGCCTAGGTGACAGAATAACACTTGATTCCAACTTTTTTCGGTACCCTTGTGAACTTATGGCGAAGCAATCTTTCTCGAAGGCCCTATAAAAATTTTAGCCGCGCTCTTATTTATTCAGATATAACTTTGGCAATTAGGTAGCTTCTTTCCCTTTTTCTTCGTCCCTCTCCTCTTAGTTGAAACTTAGTTCGTTTTTTACCAAATGTAAAGAATTGGTGAAACTTCTTGGTAGCTCACCCAATGATTTGCTTCCTGGGAGCTGTTCCTGAGTGTCTGGCTGCGATGTTCAACGGGGTTGTTCATGCGTCCCGCAGGGCCTCCCAGCTGAGAAAGAGTCCGGTGTTTCTATTAGGAAGCCCAGCTATGAGCAAGCCAATACCGGGAACCACCATCGTCCTGGTATCAAACCAGTTCCATCATGGGAAATCTTCCGCTGATCCACAAGGGCGACGACTGCCTGTGGTTGTGACGTTCTGGTACACGCTTTAGTTAGATTGACCTCTGGACTGCAGGAAGCCACAATAACTAAACCAGGAAAACTCCGGAAAAGTGGAAACTATTCCGTGGCGCGCATAACCGGTGAAGAATAGCCATTCAATTATCTAAGTATCCAAGTGTCCAAGGTAGCTATAGGTGGCTTACCGTATTCGGCAAACCCTCAAATGTCCAGAGAAAGCCATACTCAAGAAATATTCCGTGTTAAGTTATAACAGATTATAAATTTTTTTAGCGAACTCGACCTCGAATATGGTGTAGATCTCAACACTTATTTCACTCAGTGTGTTGCGTTGTATCCGTCATCTATGAACGTCTGTGGAGTTGATTTTACTCAGAATGATGGTGTAGCTCTACAAGAGTGCTCTCAATCTTTAACACAGTAACTGCTGGGTTTTTTGAGTCTGACAGAGTTCTTCTGGGAAAAATCTAACACGGATTTCCCGACCTTGTGGGGATTATAGGGGAAACAATGAGCATGCGTTCACCATTGCATAACACGTATAACCACTGCGTCTTCCGCGCTTTTTTTATTATATGTTTAAATGGTAGACAAATTTGTGAGAAGATTAGGAAAAGTAGGAGTGGTTCTTTTGGGTGGAAACTTAGTTAATTATTAATAGCCGAACAACTTGCGTCAAAATGCCATTCACTTCGGAGATGCTTGATCTATCTCATTGGAAAAATTGGATTCCAGGGCTCCATCTCAATGGGCAGTTTTGGTGTTATATGTGCAGAGCAAGAGACAGCATTCACGGTATATCGTGCATGGATTCGTCAGATCCTCTTCCATTGATGTTCTGCCTAACTCGAGATTTTTTGACCTCTCACCGGTCATCTCACTGCCTTGAGTCATTGGCGGGACTACCCAGTGGGTGAGCTACTGAGCTAGATCACTGCTGGATAAGTTCTTTGTGGTTCTTTGTAATTCGAACGGTAACCCAGCTGGAGTCCATCCTTAGATGTTCACCACCATAGGCCTTGGCCAGCCCTCTTAGATCACAGAGAGATTGGCCACTTTGCGATTAATTTTGATACCAGGGCGACACTAATTTTTGGTATTGGCTTACTCTCAAATGTGGTACCGGATGAAAGTGTTGAACTCGTTCTCCGCTTGGGATGAACCCAGCGCTATATATTGCATCTAGGCACACCCTTGAGCACACCCAGCCACAATGTGGCGGCAATCCAGTAGAAGGTGCATTCTGTCGAAATTGTCTATGAAAATTTGCTTCAAGTGCAGTGCAACTTTCTTTCCAAGCCCATGGTGGCTAAGCAAGCATCACAAATTTCATGGTGAACGTAGCGCATACCCAAGAAGTTTGTAGTTTAGTGGAGGTGATGGATGCGGCACTTCGATAAAAATTCGCAGTGTCGACAATAACTTCAATATTTGAACCTTTTGAATGTATAAATTTATGCCTTGGTTTAGGAGAATTTTACTAGCTTATTCGAAGTATGGTAGAACATTCTGAGGTGTACCATATTTATTACATCAATTCAACGTATACCCAAGGAAACTCGTGAGATCACCGAATATCCAAGCATAATGTGTTAAACACAAGACTCGTTTTTAACCAAACAACGTCTGTTAATGAAGTTCCTACAAAAAGATCAAGATGTTCGATGAATACCGTAGTGGTCATGTGGCCAGATGTGAAGAATTAGTCTCAGTGGAATGTTTCTGACCCTACAATGTCAGGACGTGATGTCGATGGTTTGACGACGGATTCGACGCCGATTCAAGTTGTGTTTGATAATTGGTGTCGAAGTTGAGATCCTTTGAAAAGATTCTGGATACCTGTAAAGATACTAATAATCTGTATATGAGTAAATAACTAAAAGTATTACAATTACAATGGCATATTTGGAAGTTTTCAAACAGCGAGAACCTGTGTTCCTAGAAATTGATATCTTTCGACCTTTATCGAAATTACTTTTCTATTTTTGCTGTTTCCAGCTACCTTCTGAATACTCGCCTAACAAAGACCGTGCGGTTCATGCTTCACAAAAGGTTAGTAGATTAGACATGTTTTGCTTTCTACAGTCCTCATTGCAGTATATTCCTATGAATATAAAGAAGACAGAATCATTTTCGTATGGTTTGAAGTTGGTCTTTAGCTCATATCCGTTTTAGATACATGGAATATTCAACCGCTATCCTGACCTTTTCCCTTCATTCCCTACTTATACGACACCTACCTTCTTATCCAATTTTTTGTGCCACCGTAAACATTCGGTGGAAATGAGGATCGCATACAGCATGAGTAAGTGGCACCAGTAGTGTTTTGTTCCATATCGAAGTTGAGAAGCTCGCGAAAAGCCTAGAGAAAAGTCTGAAGATCGCCGTAATCAGATTAGAAAGCTCACCTACCTTTCTGAAATTGGGCATACCGTAGGCATAAATTAAAGGATTCAGGGCGCAACTCATGTGCGATAGCACTACCGCCCACAGCGTCGCATAAGCTATCGAGAACTCCGGCCAGAAGTAATCAATAGAGTTGATGACATATAGCGGATACCTGGAATGAACGTCTAATTTTCCCAAAACAACAAAAAAGAAACGCTTGCTAAATGTAGTGAAGTATTCTTAACAATGTCGCATAATAGGGGAGCAGGTAGCGCAGTGATTGTGGTCCTACTCATTACGCAGGCAGCTCAACTTACCTAGAATGCAGATTCGACCCTGCACTGGGATAACCAAGTTTCCCATTCCTTCGCAGTGGAAATAGGTACCAGACTTGTCTGGTAGCTTGTAATCTACGTGGGAAGGTCTTAGCGTGGTTATCTCGGAGTTACAGATGCATGAGAATCCAGATTTCCACCTGATGTCTTCTCTAATCTCTAGCGAAGCATTCAAGCATATTCGTGACGAAGACCCAAAAATGCTCAAAAAGCACCTAAATCCACAAACATGGAAGTTCGAAGACCTTCATGGATAGCGGATACGAGGGAGCAATTCCAGTGCAAGAAGTACCAGTATCTGCGCAGTGTGATGCATATGGTGTTGCACTATATATTGAAAAGTAATAAAAATCTCCTACGTTTCTTAGCATAAGTAATTAGCGTTATACGAATCCAGATTCCCATCTGATGTCTTCCTGAATCTCTAGTGAAGCTCAGTTTTTCCAGAAAAGTGCACCGCTCTATTGAGTATCTTCCAAATGTTCATTTTTGTGCAAACAATGATGCTGAGATATTTGCAAAACTCCGGATCGCAAGGTGTCTGTAGTGGCGACCGAACACACTATTAGCCTTTCCGGGAGCTAACGTGTTCATCACTTCACCATGAGGGTCCTTCGCGTGTTGCTGATAGCACCTATAGGAAGGATAAGAGCACAGCTGAGCGAAAGGCGAAACGAAGGACCCACATGGTGTGTTGGTGAACGCATTAACCTCGGTAAAGGGTAATAGCACGTTCGACCCCTACAGCAAACACCTGCAGTCCGGGGTTTTGAAAATATTTCAGCATCATTGTAGTTATATTGCACATCATGCCCTGCCATGAAAAAAGTCTAGGAAGCAAAAAAAAATTGTGTTGCATTACTCATTTTGAGTTCAACGAAAGCAATAGTTGATTCATATTCCTAGTGATTCTGCGCAATAATGAAATTAGATTTTCACCACATCGTTGACAGTTTGTGCAAAACTATTCAAAAATATAATCGTAATGATGCTGAGATATTTGCAAAGCTCTAGACCGCTGGTATCTGAGGTGGATAGCCAACACGCTATTTCCCTTTCCAGGTGCTAACGCGTTCATCACTATTTATTTACTGCCCACTCTGTTTAAAAGCAATGTATTGTATGAAATATAACCATAATCACGCTGAATGATTTGCAAAACTCTAGTACGCTGGTGTCCGGATTGGAACCGAGCAAACTATTCCTCTTTACGGACGCTAACACGTTCACCACCACGCCATGCGAATCCGTCTTTTCGCCTTTCTGTCAGCCGTAATATCCTGCCATTAAAAAAGTGTGGGCAGTAAATAAAAAAGTGACGACATATTCAAAAATAGTTGCCAAAAACAACGCTGCATAGGCATTAAAACAAGGCTGACAGCTTCACCCACTTCTCAAATGTTTCTCTACCAAATCTTTCCACAGCAAAGGTGGGAATGTTGACCTCTGATTACATTCTGTTAGAACTTATGAAAATTATTTCCGTTTTGCTAAATCCAATGTCTGAAGCCAGGAAGACGAGTACTGAATTTATTCCGAAGTCATCCGGTAGCCACAAAACGAATTTTCGTATCTAACAGACCAAGAGAAACGAAGTAATTGTGTACCGACAACGTACTGGAGTATGACTCCAGCCATCAAGTAGTGCTGTGAATGCACCCCGGCTTTTCTTAGTTACTCTAAAAGCTTCACCTTTGAAATTAAGTCAGAATAGAAATATCTGTACTTCGAAGCACGTATGCCCAAGGTTATAGATGGAGTTTGTTCGCCGTTGTGTTTTAAGTGTCAGCAGTGTTAAGTGAAAGGCTTCTATGACGACAATTGCGATACATCCTAGGCTCTTGAATGAATTAACAAATATTTTCAGTCTAATTCTGCTCTAGTGTATTGAATGCCTCAGTGTCTCGCGGACGCACGAATGGATATGATTAGAAGGAAGAACTTAAATGTTATCACGCTAAGTAATTTCCATTACAATGGCACAAGCTTGGCGAGGCTTTTACTACACGTTGGTAACCGATTTGTCTGCTACATTCGCGTCCGCATCCTTTGATTCAAATTTAAACGTTTGGGAGTGGATTGATTCTAAGATGCAGACTGTTTTTAATGAGAAAGGTCTTTGATATTCCTTTTTTTTCTGAAGTGTGCGTGGGGGGATGGCACGGGTTACGTTCAATACACAAAGCGCCAGCGAAGATATAGACTCAATCTCACGTGAGCGTCCCTTCAAAGAGGATTAGCTGTGGTCACTGATATGTTGGTAAACATCTAACTTTTTTAATGAAATCTTTTTTTGATATGGTCATTGATGTACTATTTTACACTAGAATGATATGGAAAGAACTGCTTGAACGATGTAGTCATTACACTCGGCGCTGGTGAAGCACAAATGTGGCACACCTTAGCAACAGTTCAGGATCCTTATGAACAACTCTTGTGCCTTATAAAGTAGACCAAATTGATTCCAAAGTTGGAAATAAAGCAAGGGCTTCAAAGTATAATTAGCTGCAGTCTACCTTTATTTGTAACTTTGGTGCAATTTAGTTGCAAATACTACTTTTGTAATTACAAGTCACGATGTACTACTAGTACACCGGAACTATTTTGCCACACATATCTCTTTTATGAGCAATACCTTTTCATACTGAAGTTCTATTAAAGTCTCTGTCATAATAAGGGATTATCTGAAGACAACATAGACAGTAGATGAGATATCCTGGTGGCTCAATGGGAAAGGGGTTAGTTCCACTCGTGGCTCGATGATTCAAAAAACGCGTATAAATAAGAAATGAGGAAGACCAACAAAAACGAGAAAACCTTCCTTAGTTTGTCTCCATGATGAGCAACCGTTAGCAGAAAAATCCTCACCAGCATATGCCGTAGGATGTTACAAGTATGAGTAGTGTACGAATCAATTTTCGCCGACCCTGAATTCTACGATCTTGTTCGCTCTTCATCAGCAAGGATACGACCTGAAATGCTATTTGTGATCTTCGATAACCGTCTGTTCTATACTTACTTGGCCACATCTGTTCTACCTCTGGACCATGTACTCTTTTAAACAATGGAGAAAGCTCTATTGTACTTATGGGAAAAGGATAAAGGATAGAATGTTTTGGGTTTAATCTGAGCGATATCTCATGATTTTGACTTAATTTGTAACATCGTTGAAGCGATGGGATGCACCCATACAATGACATGCGGTGGCCTACTGATATGTTAAATCAGTGTTGCTACCCTTTCAGACAAGTTTGGTACCAAATTTCCGACCCCGAATAAGTGGACAACTTTGTTTGCCCGCGACGCGGTATCGAACCAGTAATCTTTCGTGTACTAAGGTTCATCTTTAAGCACCAAGCTACACCCACTTGCTGTCGCTATGTGAGGAGTAATAATTCTAGTATTTCTAATTTAATATTAATAGGATTCTGAAACAAAGTACCATTTTAACATCGCTGAAATTATTTACCTGGTTTTGTTCCTTCCTTATTCGTCTGTAAATTCTCATATAACAGATGATAATAAGAAATGTAGGCGCTACTATGGTACACATAAAAATAACATAGACAAGATAGCGATAGTCGACAACTATTGTGAATTGGCACTGGTCTCCGAAAGCATGGAATGCGAATTCAGTCCTGAAAAAACACTGCATATCGAGAACATCATTTGAAGGAACATTCCTCATTCAGTGGACCTGACAGTGTTCAGGAAACATATGACCACTGATCCGAATAAACCTAGAATTTTCAAAACTCGTGAAATTCTCTCAGTCACTCAAATTGACTTTACCGATTCACTTCTCGATAAAGATATTCGTGGGCTTAATGTGGGTTAGGTGTTCATTATAATTTTACCCTTCCTAATACCTTTAACCGACAATAAACAAGCAATGATACATAATAAACTCTATGATCTGTGTCTACAGAGCGTATCCATAAAATCTTCAACTCTATCTCACCAGCGCATTGAGTTCGCTTGTGTGAGGAAAATCACGCTTTCGTTACGCTGGTCTTCTTCTTCTGGAACTCTTGATAGAAAGTTAGCTATAGTGAACTCTCCATGTCATAAGTTTGCCTTTGTGTGGGTTTTCGGATACAAAGAACTCCAATGATTAGAACCATTCCTGGGTGGGGTATTCGGCTTTAAGGTATCACCCATCTAGGACGAGGAAGCAAATGTTTGAGAAGCGGTAGCAAATATGACATGAAACTTGAATAGGGATACAATCACAAGTATTATATAGCTTAATGGTTGCTACCTCCAATCAATAATGAGTTGCGTTCATAAAGTAAAAGTGTTTTCTTCGGATAAAAGTCAATTATAGTTTGCAAAACTGCGGACCGCAGGTGTATGCGGTGGGGAACGAAAGCACTATTGTCTTTTCTGGGGAGTTACGCGTTCACCACTACACCATGCGGGTCCTTCGTTCCGCCTGTCTCTCAGCTACTTCTGTCGATCCTTGCCACGGCAATCACCCGTCAGCGGGATTGATCCGGGGGCCCAAATCGGCAACGAACCCATATCTCAGCATCATTGAAGTTATATTTCGCAATATACTCTGCCATTATAAAAAAGAGTAGGCGGATATGAAGTATTTTCCGTTATTATGCAACTGCCAATATCGGAGGAATTACTTCTTCTTCTGGTATATGTGAGTGCTCGCTTGAGCAGAAAGTGGGTATTTCCGATGGACGACGATTAGAGAGTAATTGCAATCCATCGACTAAATCAACAACTTATATAATGCTGAGTCAACATAACTCAACAACATCAGGAAGATTTGTGGCCATCGAAGTTTGTGGTTCACTTCATCCTATTCTAATTAATCACAGGAAGAAGCGAAAAAAAAAACGCATGTGAGGAGAAGAATATGCGGAGGCTGTCAGCAAATAACTTTTAAAATTCGTAGGAAGGTTCTTGGAATAAAAAGAATAAAAAGAACTTTGTTAAAGCAGATTTTCCATGTTATTCCCAAAAAGGTGGAAGACTACTTTCGTTCAGGTTAAAAAGGAAATGAATATTTTAGATCTCTTGAGTTAACTAGAATGTGAATATCCGAAGCAAGCCTCGTTTGGACTGGACTCTGACCAGCAGAAAAGTCAATTAGAACGACTGATCAGATACCGTGTCATCCTAGTAGAAGATATAAAACACCTAGCTCTGCATGTCTGAAACAATCATTAAAACCTTTCCTGTCATCAGACAACTTTGAATTTACGATAAATTACCCATTCTCTTTCTTTTTACCTGAAAAACCCATCCAGACGGAAATATTGCAGACTTTAGAATTTATGCTACAAATGACTTGGGAAATGGATGACTTCGTTGAACTTTCAGAAATTCGTTTTCCAGAAAGGACTGGATCGTGGAAGTGAACGAGGAAATGCGCCTCCTTCTAGGCTTGAAGCGTTTCACACCCGAAAGAGAACAATTTCCGGTCTTAGATGACTTGGTGGATTTCCAATCGTCAAAATATCTATTTTTTTAAATTAAATCGTATAATGGCGTGCAAGTTAATCAAAGAAGCTTCTCTTAAATTTCAGAAAACTTTCTCCATTTTCCATCATGAACGCTTTTCTTCAGTAAGTGTTTCAAAAATTATGACGGAGTTTGTCGTTATAACGGAGTTACGAACACATCTTGTAAACAGAAAGCCATTGCTCTATTACTTTTCAAAACCTGTTTACTACCTATACATCATCTACTTAATACGTTTGCAATATTTAATTAAACTAACGTGTTGATACACCACCGTGGAAGTAACCCAAAATCTTGAATAGCACAGAGACAGGGAAGGGTTTTAGAACACACATTTAGCAGACCTTTGACAAAGTTGTGAAAGGAGGTTTGAGTTTGGCTGACTTAGAAGGCCGAAGGCATCCACTAGCTGCTGAGAACAATGTGAAAACATCCATCTGAATGCCTCACTCGAACTGACCTTCTGGAAACTTTATGAGAAGTCGGAAAACAACTCAACGTTAGCAATCCACAACTAATCGTCATTTGAAAGACATCTGATAGCTGAGACAGCTCAATGTGGCACGTGAATTCAACGGAGAGCGAGGAGATAATAGTTTGGAAGTCTGTTTTCCGATTCTTCCAAGCATCTCTCGATTGTCTAATGACTACATTGAAAAGTGGATTCAACACAAAGACAACCGATGAGGTTCAGCGCAGTGGCTAAACTGCGATGAAATATCTAAACAATTTCCAAAGACAAATTTGGACCACGAGGATGTTGCGGTGAGAACTTGGCAGCTTGCAGCGAATCGATCCATCCCAACATTGAATGGTTATGAAATAATGGCGACAGAAAAATGCTGTGATAAAGCTGATGAAACGCAAATAAATGTGTGTGTGCTCCCTGAACTCCTCTACAGAAATAGCCCGGTTCTTTTGCACGACAAAACTTAACCGCACGTTGCACAATTAGCTCTGTAGAAGTTGAACTAATTGGGCTACGAACACAGCCTCGTTCGGAATACTTATTAGATCTCTTGCCATCGACCACCACCCTTCAAGCGCCTCTACCATTACTTCCATAGAGTAAACCTCAGTAAATATTAGTCACTTTTAGAACTTCAAAATTCTACGTTGCCAGATATGTCCGAATACAGACAATTCCTGTTGGTGAAAGATATAGAAAGATATAGATTTTAATAGCTGCTGGTTTGGAAGTAAAGTTACTTTTAAGCAGAACTACAGCATTTCAAAGTTTCTCGTGCTAAATTCTCCATCACTTTTGAATCAATTCAGTAGTCGACCTCTAGACCCGTGGACTGTTCCTTTTCGCACCGCCGTATCACCTAAATATATGTACTAAGAAACAGGCGAAACGAAGGGTCTGTTTAGCGTTGTGGTGAACGCGTTAACCCCCGGAAAGGGTAACAGCACGTTAGTTTTCCATTGCAGACACCTGCGGTCCGGAGTTTTGCAAATATCTCACCATCAGTGCGGTTGTGTCACACTAAATATGATTCTTCTCATCTCAAGCGGTGTTCCTTGTGTGAGCTATATAAGAGCTATATTGTATCTCGAATGTGAAGCATGCCACCATTGAGATATTCTTATCGACTAGGTGGCTGAGAAAACCGATTAACTGAGCAACATTGTGGCTACATTAAAACAATCTTATTATGCTTTGAAATTTGATTTCGAGACATATTCGGCCTTCCAACGGTTTACCGCCTCGTCTTGGCTGGGAGGTGTTCCTGGGTGTCGGACTGCGATGTACAGCGGGGGATTAGTCCACCCGGCAGGGTCTCCCAAGCTGAGAAGGAGTCCGCGTTTTCCATGAGGAAGCTCAGCTAAGAGTAAACCAACACCAGGGCCCACCACCGTCCTGGTATCAAAGTTGTATGGTGGTAAATCCACCTCTGATCCACAAGGGCTGCCACTGCCTGTCGTGGTGACCACCTGGGACAGATTTTGGCCAGGCTATCCTCGGGATTCCAGAGAACTACAATGGTTTAACCGAAAATCTCCGAAAAATGGTGATTATGCATGCTGGGGTCCGCGCAACTAGTGATGACGGGCCGTTCAAGTATCAAGTATCAAGTAAGACCTATTTGGCTTACTGCGTTGTAGACAACTAGATTAAGAACTGATATTAAGTAATATTGAACTCGTGTTTTGCACTTTAGGCCGCACAAGTATGTAGTAATAAAATTTATTGTGCTGTGAGGATAAACAGATGTGCCGCTGACATCACCAATGAGAGCAACAATCCATCTGGGGCTGAGGAATTACTAGCACACTCGTCTACGAAAGAATTCATGGCACCTTACTGCGCTTAACGAATGCCGACAATTTCTCCCAATCTCTATAACCCCTCGAGAATCCGTTGAAAAGTTTTCTGGAAGTGTTAGGTGCTAAATCGAAAACTGTATCTTAGGAGCTTAGGAGACGCTAGGTGTGTGAAACATTCATAATAGAATTCAAATAATAAATAAACAAACTCTGCAAATCCGAATGCATTGAATAGTGGTAAGATGGCGACTACTGAGCCGGCTATCCACGACAAAGTGACGAGAAAAATGGCTCGAGTACGCCTGAAAGTAACAAATCTCTAACCCCAAGGCTAAAAAAGTCTTTGAATTTTTTTTACTTATGATGTTTGAAGTATAGGATAAGTTCTACAGGAGCCAGCGCACGATCGACTCGGAGAAGTTAGTTCAAAGATTAAGCTATCGCTAGCATACTAGAGTTCTTCGAAACTGCATGCCTTCTTGAAAATCCACCTTGTAGTCTTGGTAGTGCACTCGAAACTGGAAGCGCAGCACAAGATCCCAAATTCATCTTCACTTTACAGTTTTCGATTGCTTCGACAGTGCTAAACGATTATATGGGCCGTGCTTACAGTTCACAAGATCATCAATTTTCAAAAAAGCGTAATATCTTCGATGAAAGATAAAAGATAAAGCTCTCGAAGTTGATCAACCTATGAGAGATGCGCCATGTAATCGACTTCACTAAGCACCGTTAAAGGTGACTGAATGCATGTCTGGTCTTAACAAGGACTCGCGGCTACTTATCGATGTGTCGAGCCAGTACTAATAGAACTAATACGGTAGCCTCCAATGAGTGTATTTAAAAAGGTGGATTTTGAACCACCGTTAGAAATCACAGGTTATAGATATACATATATATATATATATATTTTGTTCTGTCTCACTTTTACTGACTTAGAAAAAGGCCTTTTACTGAAATGAGATAGAAGGAGTCACGGAAGGTCTGGACTGTCAGGGCGTTCCTTCTCTAAATAGAAAGTTTTTTTCGTCAACTGTGTATAAATTTATAAATTTCAAAACCACACTACCATTGTTCTATGACGATGTTAACACCGATATAAATCAAAATGTTCGACAAGGCAAAACCATCTCTCCAAAACTACTTAAACTACTTAAATACATCTTCGCATGAGAAAGTCACGCGAAAATTTAACAAGGAGAGAGTTAAAGTCAATGGTGAGCGTTTATGTCATCTTCTCTTCGTTGATGACATCGTTTCTACAACATCACGCATTACTAAGGCGAAATTAAGCCTTGCCAGTGTGGACAAAGGTACAGGAAAAATTCGTCATGGAATACTCCAGCTTCGCACACTTAGACGGGAGAGCTAACCTGATAAAATGCTGCTTGGAGTGCCGTTTATCACAAAAGTGAGGTAGGCAATCAGAAATTCTACATCAAAGAGCTCAGGACGTTTCTATGTACCCAAAAAGTTAAAACATGAGTTTGGAAATATGATATGCTTTGGAAAAACTGGTGGGCAGGAGCCGAGTAGCTCGTCAGGGATGTCTAGCAGCGTGAAACAAGAAAATCACCGATGAGTTACTCAACAGTATTCTTTCGTCTCTTAACAAAAGATTTGTTGTTTTAGGTAAGAAACGATAACACCTACTTAGCAATAAACACAAGTGAAAATCTTCAATGTATGAATCAGATAAATACGCTAACTATCGTTTCGAGATGAGCACGAGTAAACGACGGAGCTGACGTTCAATATTTAATGATTACCGTCCCCTACCACCTTCAAATATGATAAAACCTTCCAAAAGTCCATAATAGTTTTAACTCCAAAACCTCAGCGCTTCTTTTAGTCTTATTAATTTCTAAAGCGTTTGAAGATTGTTTATACTTTTTTCAAATTTTGTTTCAGCAAAGTTTTTTTTTCAATTAACAGAGTGGGTGAATGCCTTTTGTGATAAATGAGGAACGTCTTGGCACAGCTGTTCGGCGATTCAAATGGAAGACCGCCTTCAGCTGGCATTTCACTCGTCAGTGAGGATCAAATACTAAGAATCCTGTTAACAATGATTGTATGAGAAGCAATCGAGATGAGAAGGTGCTAGCGCCAGCACGTTATGGGTCTTCTAATTATCTTAAGTGGGTTATATGTATGAGTTTTGATCACCGTTATATCAGATATTGTGTAGGAAAAGCAGTGGGAAGCCTCTGCAAAAAGTCGAGAATAACCGACTGGCTTCTAAATTTGAGAGCTTCAACGATTGTTTAGAAGAAATAAAATGGCTATGTTTATAAAAAATCACCTTGAGCGGAAGAACTGCTTATGACAACAAATTGTCACATACTTGTCGAATGCAATTGCTAGCATATGAAATGTCGAAATGGTACATAGAATACAAAGAATAAGATGCACCAGTAGGCATCCGTGAAAGGAATGTGGTCGCTGAGTGAGTACAGAAATTACAGTAATGGGAATGCCCAGACTACCTGAAAATCTGGGTCCGTGAAATATTCCAACATACTTTTCAGCAGTCCAATAATTCTCATAAACTCACCAGTTAAAAAATCCGTTACTGCTAAAGAGAAAATATAGGAGTTGGTGACGGTTCTGAGATACTTCTTTCGAATGTACACGTACAAGATGAGAAGATTGGAAAGTGAAATGTGTATAGAAAGAAGCAGCTCGGCTATAGCATACGCCAACAGATCGTTCATATCAACCAAATCGTTGCCGCACCTCTTCAGCTAGGTGAGAGACATGATTAAGATAATGATGTGATTGCTGGCTTCTCGTCAGATTTCTCAACAGACAGCAAGTGTAGAGCGTTAGAAAAAAGACGTTCACAAACAGAACGGATTCAGCAGTTGCAATAAGGAGAAATTTGACTAGGCTTACAACTAGTGGGAAGGATTCTATCAGCAAGCCGTGGTCATTGCAAAAGAATCACGGGAAATCTAAGTGTGAAATGTAAATGTGTATACATAACCTAATAAAAAGTAAGTAACATATAGTATATACATAACATATACCAATAATATTTACTTCTCCGCCTCACTGTATCAAAAAATTCGAAACTACATAGACATTTCTTTAAGTATTAACACCGTTCATTTATAAGCACAAGGCCCGGCGATCCAACAAAGGTGTTTTGGCTATGCTTGGTTGGGCTTTGGAAAGAATTTCACGGAAAAGGGCACGAAAAATGGCCGTGGTTCTCGATAGTTCTAGAACTTCTACTTAGACGCTGGCGGTTGGACATGAGATGGCGGTGCTCGTTGCGTTCAAAACCTACCAACTCCCATTTTCCTGTTCAAAAAATCCTGTATATTCAAGTGTTTTGTTGTAGAAATGAGTAAGTGGACCCTATAGAGGACTCTAATTGCCAGCGTCAAACGCAACTAGCTCTCATTTTCTTCATTAAGACTCCAAAAACGAAAAGAAAACGCTGCCCGTTCTCTCCATTTACTATATTATGAGTAATTTTAAGTTCGTCGTTTAAGTAGCAATGGGGATTTTTATCAGATATTTTGAGATCAATTTCAAAGCTTATCAATGTTGAGCTGTGCTTGACTAGCGTACCCCTCACTCTGATAACGCCTCTCAGTTAGTAAATTCTTCCACAACGAGGTTTGGCAGACAGGTTCTGACGACAATTAAGCGACATGAGCTCATTCCCTCCTGGATCGATTGCACAACAGCTTTGCACCTTTTCCAATCTTCTTCGTATAGCAGATTACTGAAATAAAGCCTTTCTGGAAAACCTTTACTGGCGAATAGGGCAGGGAAACGAATCTTTTCTTTTGCGCTAAGCATGAACCCATCACATAATATTTCAGCTTCTTCTAGTCGGATCCTTCCAAATTTTTGAAAGGCTTGCTTTACGGGTATGTCTTAACTGGAATCGGTATTTGTTCACTCAACCTGATTTATAACATGACAACATTAACTCATTCAAATAGAAAGGAGTGAGAAAGAGTGGATTTAGGGATCATGTTGCTTCATTACAGCAGCCAAGAATATCATATGAGTACTGGAGTCAAACATCTTTTTAAAAATGCAGTAAATTACAAAAGAGTAAAGCGTTCGGTGTTGATTAATTCCTTAGAAAAGCGACATGCATTCATCTATAGTGGTAGCATCCGAAGGGTGACTAAATCCCGCCCTCATAATGACTTTCGGTAGCTAACCGATGTATCATGCCGGTGCCGCTACCACTAAGGATGACACGTGTACGGCACGGCACCATTAACTATTGCACTAAACGCGGCCTTCGGTAATTTCCAGTGCAGTGTTCGCTTCCTAGTTCCACATTGTATTCTTTATAGCTGCCTTAAAGTGCGTATGTAATACCTGATTACCTACCTGAATAGCCTGATTTTTTCAGGTTTGAAAGACAACTTTAAAACATTTATGCCCAAAAATCAGCAGAGAATTGCACAGAAAGCTATGTGAGGAAGGGTAGACAAAAATAATTCAGATTTAAAAAGCAATACACCATAACTGCGTAGCAACCATGGCGGCCGGCTAAGTAACGTACTTCCGATGGGATTTTATCCCAACATTACTGCGATGAAAGATCATAAGTCTGAACACAGCAAAACTTCGAATTGACGCTCTACGTAGACGGACGACGAGATCACAATGTTTAAGTCGTACTTACTGCTTATTATTTTTTCAATGGTTGGATACTGAAGTACAACCACTATGATGGTGAGTTATGAGCAAAACTCGTAGCCCCGGTTGCTCTTCGAACCCGCAACTACCCTTTGCATGGGCTCACATGTATGACGAGATCGGCATGTACACCGGACCAAAACGAGAACGGAAATAAACGAGTAGATAAGGATTTCGTAGTGGAACTCAGAGCAAGTGCTAAAAGTGGCAGATAACCGTTGAAAATGAAAGTTTAGTAGAGTACTTCAACTACAATTGGGCTCATGGTCATATAATGTAGCATAAGCGCAACGAATTTTTTTTAAGAAAAGCAGCTCAGGTCCATGTCTGACGCCAAGAAGACGAAAGCTTGCAGCTGGGGAATATTGGAGCGCTCGAGAATCATGAATGTTGGTTCCGAGCGTCTTCGTGCAAGAACCATATTAGGTTCGACGAAAACGTTCGTTGTAGAAGGAAACGAATCGGAGCTGTGTTATTGAAATATCTAATTTATGAAGCGCGTATCAAAAAAGTCATTGGTTAACTTTTCTAATTAAATGAAATAAGAACTGCAACGTAGTCTTTAAAATTGGCGATATCACGAAAATATGAACTTTTGCATACTTAGCTTTCCATCATTTTCTGGGACACTGAGCCAACTGATGTTCCTGTAGGATCGCGACGGGATTCGGAAAGCGGTGGCTTATAGCAGCTCTTCTTCGCCTGGGAAACATAAGATAAATATCGAAGAATTAAATCAAAGATTGGTAAGAGTTCCTACTTCCAACATGGTTTCCGATAAAAATGACGAACGTCTCTTTCCCAAGAGGCGATATGGTGCGGAAGCAAATCACATCAGTCGGAGGCTTTTTGGGCTTAATTCTTACCACTATTCATTTTATCATGCAGTAAAATGCCCATCAGTAAGAATTATTTGAACTTTTTTGCTGGTTATCTGAGAATGTAAAAAAGATGGGGAAATTAAGTTTATGCTGAAAGGACGAATGTTGAAGATGGTAGAGGAAAGGGAGGAGTCCAATCAAACTCAGTTCTCGCATAAGTACAGCACTAAGAACGCGATGTGAAGATGATATTCCGAACTTCAGACCTATAAGGCATCTCAGAATACCTTTAAGCCATGCGGTTTTTTCGTCCAAGGGTTTGTTCTCTCGAATATGCCCGGTTTTGGAAGACATTCGGTTCCAAAACAATATTTCTGTTTACAATAAAGCACAAATTGGTACGTCAATGAGATCTACCGAAGAATTGACTGAGCATCAAATTAACCGCATTGAAAAACACACCAAATGACTGTTGAAAAAAACTTCTTATTGGGAAGTTTTCACTCAGCGATGAGAAATTCAATAATGATTAGGCCATGACTTTAGTTATGACATTTTTTACCGTAAAATATACCCTAAACGACGAAACCGTTGCTTAACATTATTTCTTCTCAAGGAGTCCACTTCTTAAGGAATAAGTTCTTTTCGCACTTTAGGGTAAAATCTGAGAATCGTTAGTTTCACTAATCTACTGATAAGCTCAAATTTTCTCCAATTATTCAGCTTCACGAAGAAAACTAAGCTAAGCAAGGAAGTTTCGCTAACAATTCTTTGACGTAAAATCCCTCATTAATTTTCATAAAGTGCATTATCATTAGGACAGATTAAGGCAAAAACAACTGCGATTTCAAAAAAGTTTCAAAACGTTATAATTTATTTTAAAATCACAGTACGAATAAAAACTCGTGATATCTATACCATTTAATCAAAGAGACAGCAAGCTTATCACTTTCTATAGATTGGAGTTCGAAACATCTGAAAGAGAAGAATTGTTTGATGAGATTTTCAGCAGCGGCTTAATATTTGAAAATTTTTCTTGGAAAGTAATCTTCGAAGACCTTAAGAAAGTGTTAGTCGATTGAAGAGAGGTCCGATAACCGGGCTGGATAAGGTGGAGTTTCACAAGCAGACACGTTCAAAGCATGCAGCCCTAGTTGTGCTACGTGTGGTTGAGGGTTCTTGTGCAAAAGTAAAAACCCTTCATATATGCAAATATGCTTCAATTTTTTGAAACATTTTTGTCTCTTGATGGTAATACTCTGTGCCCGGATTGTTTTGTGTCTTCCCCGGTATGCCCAACTGTGAACACATAAGACGAAGCAGTACGAGCTTCCGAGTCTGAGAGAATCGTTTCAATCAATTAACTGAAGTCATTGCAGAATATGTATTAGAAAAATACTGAGTCGTAAATAGTTAAGCAGCATATATTTAGAGCGATATCTAGAAAAACTGCGGTCGAAAAGTGACTAATTGTTTTCGCATCGAAGTAATAATCAGTTCAGATTGTTGTATTTTTACCCTTCATAGGGGTCATGTAACCCCACTCCAAAAATGTGTCAAGCGGACAATACATCTATTTCTGATAAATTGCTAACATCGTTACCCCCCTGATAAAACACAGGTCAACTAGTTCTGACTCGGTTCGCCCACTTAGCCAGACGAAAACCTTTTCGTCTTGTCGCAATCATCCCAGTTGAACGAGCTTTCCCTTCCATCCAGCGTTCAACAAACTTCTCTCTGTGTGTTTCTGCACCTTTATAGCTTGTCGTATAATAATAATGGTTGATAAAATATAATGATTGGAACAAGCTCAGTGACAATTTTTGGAGGGATGATTCTACTACAATTAATGTATAAAAAAATAGCTGCTATTGAAATTGACCAACCGTGGTGCAATATATCTCAACTCAGAACTAAAGTTACTTATGAGAACACAAGATCCTAAGATTATTTCTGTTTTGTTAACAAACAACATTGCCCATTGCTATGGCATGCATTCAGGATGCCTAAAATTGATGAACTCTTTGAAGGCAAAATCAGCTGCAGCTTCTTTCCTTCTCAGGAAGATTTCGATATACTCAGAGTGAAGGCAACAAAGGCCGAAGTTTATTGGTAAGCTACGTTGTACTTATAGGGCTTTATAAGATTATTCGCTTAAATCGCAATGTTTGCTTTTTATTTCCTGCCTACTACAATTTTACGGCAGGGTATTATGCGGAACACAACCACAACGATGCTGAGATATTTGCAAAACTCCGGACGGCAGATGTCTGCGGTGGGGATCGAACGCGCTATTACCCCTTCCGGTGGCTAACGCGTTCGACATCATGTGGGTCCTTTATTTCTTTTAATTATTTGTTTAATTTTGCGATAATCGTGATCGAACATTGAGAGATTTATAGAGGAGGCTTTTTCTTATAGCTTTAATCATCTGTGCGGTTTTTATAGAACACACTTTACTTTCTTTACTTTAACTTTATATTGTTTTAGAACTAAAACTTTCGAAAAATTGACGAAGAAATCCACTTTATTGAAATCTCAAAATGCAAACGCCAATGTGACATTAATGAAAACTTTCGTTTTTCATGGACGAAATCCTATTTCACTAATTGATTTGGTCTCTGAAATACGAGCCTCCAGAAAAAGAAAATGGGAAGGATTGGTTCAGTGAGCTCTATAATATCAGGATTTCATCATGCTACGATAAGAAAACAGAATTTTTGCAAGCTGAACTCATTATGAGCCGAGATATGTTGGCGAGCGGCCACTATTTCTCACCATACGTATTGAAACCAACGCATTCCATCACGAATATGCTGAAATCAGCACGCGTTACGACAAATAGACTGAATGCTTGATATCACTACCAGCATGCATGGCTATTTTGAGTTCTAGTTTTTTCTCATTCATCGAATTCGGTCATCTATCTTTATCTTCAGTCTGACAATTTCAGCGAACATCGGACACGCAGATGAGGATGTTCAAGAGCGTAGCGTAACGAGATTAAAAGGAAAAAATTGGCTAAGCTCGGATCCAAGCGGATGTTGGCTTCCAATGGCAAACATCAAACCTTTGCACAACTTAACGAGATCTGAAAATTACATTAAACGATTTGGGTGTAACTACCCGAGATGCTTTGGGTGCAATGGAACTACTGCGGAAATAATCGCCCCTGCAAACTTTAAATCAACATGTCTCAGTTCACGTTATATTTTTCTTAGTTAGGATGATTATTATAAACTAAAGATCTCTGTTTAAAAGACAAAAGGGACTAGTATTCTTGGGAAACGAGATTCTACCTTCTGAAGCACATGGGATCTCTTTCATTGAGTTTTGCATCGAGTATCGTATTTACAATACAAAAGCAGTTAAAAAAGTACGATTACCAGTTGGTGCATCCTGACGCTGTGTTTTTGTTCGCAGCTGTTTTGCCGGTGTTGGAAATCTTAGCAGTTCAAATTTTGATCAGGGTTATTTAAAAGATAGAACTACAAACAATTTTTAAAACCGAAAGAACACTGCCTAGAAATTATATATATATAAAATATGTATAAATATAACATATATATAGTATGCATATATTATACATATTTATGTCTATATATATATAAATGTTCTAATAATTACAGGGAGAGTTAACTTTAACAGCGTTAAGCGACTTTCATAGGGAGACAAAGTCCTGAACTGCCGGCCGATCCACATGCATGTCTAGGTGCCTTCAATGATGACGAGTGCGAAAGTATGAATCGAATGAGGAGAGAACCGGCACAGCAGGAGAAAGAACTCGAGTCATATAAGAGTGCAATTAAACCTTTCTTTCCCTCTTTTCCCTCATTGTAAAAAATAGATGAAGCTCTCGACGTTGATCAACCCGTGTGGGATGCGCCATGCATTCAACTTCATTAAGGATCGTTGGAGGTGATTGAATACATATCTGGCCTTCGAAACGACAAGTGGTGGCCGCCTACCGGTGAGCAGTGCTGCCATCCCTCCAAACAGTTCTGGCACCAATTTTCCAACTCTGGAGGGGTGAAAGGCTTAATAAGCCTGGAAGGCGGGACCGATCCCAAGTGTATTGAAAGGCGCCTATAACCATTGCGCTATACGTGCCCTTTCTCATTATATATATATATATATATATATATGTATATATATATATATGATCGCAGCATCCATAGCACACCAAGCCTTCCATCTCTCCGGGGTCGGCACATTGGTACCAGAATTGCCTCGAAGGATGTTGAAAAGCATGGAGAACATACAAACGAATGTAGAGGAGAATCGAGCGGAAAACACAAAAAGGTGTGGTATCTCCATGCAATAATAGGCAGTATGTAGTGAGTTCAATGCACACCAGCCTCAGCGGGAGATTTGGCGTAGTTGCGAATGCGGTATGACCTAGATTAGCGTCAAAAGCTCCACCATATATACAAGTATATAAGAAAGGATGAAGCTCTTGGTGTTGATCAATCCCAGAGCAATGAACCATGCATTCGACTTCATTAAGCATTGTTTGAAGGTGACTGGATGCATATTTGGTCTTTACAATGATTCTTGAGAAGGAGAATGAATTTCTCATTCTAGCATGTGGTGAGGAAAGTCTCATCAACTCTCCAACAACTGTGCTTCCTCCTTTTTCGAATCACTTCCACAACTCACGGTGAATGCTCCTTAGTATTTTGAACACACTTTTTATTCCCATTCGGGTTTTAGAACAGCACAGTTGAGATCATGTAATTTTCTTCGTTGATACAGTGTCCGAAAGCGCACTGTCCGCCATAGCCTCTGTTTGCCTGCCTCGAGGTATCGTAATATTTTTCTCAACAGCAAAAACAGCGCGAAGAAACTCGTAGAACAAATTGCTTTCTTCTAGACTGCAATACATTTAAAACATAGCTTCTCCAAAGCATGAGCTGGCACACTATCTGATGTTAGGATGTTAGCTATGAAATGAACGTAAAGGTATAGTAAAAAAACTAGGTCAAAATTAGCAACTAAGCAACCTCAAAATAAAATCTGTCGATGTAATCGAGTACGGTAACGTGTCGTAGAGAGGATCGGTGGTATATTTGCCCACTACAGTAAATTCTTGTGGCTTGACGATGGATCACTTGTTTTTATTCTCTCAAAGAAGTGCGCTGGTAATTCTCTGATGCTAAGATACTGGAAGTTTTAGTTAGACTGAAGCACAAAATTAGTGACAGGACCACTACAATAAGGAACCTACAAATTTTAGAAAGCTTTACTTTTCTTCAAGCCTACGCCGTGATTGTTCTTTCCATAGAATTGCACCAACAGCTTTTTAAATATTATTTGAAACATTTCCTTTAAGGCATAAAAGTAGACCATTGCAGGAAACTCAAAAATACACTACATGGAACCACATCGCCTCAAGCTCATGCAGGGTGACAAATACCATCATCGCGATCATCGCTGAAGAGTGTAGGATACTTTTTGAACACATCAAAACAACAAAGAACGACAATACATTGTCTTTCATTGGCTAGCCTGAAATCGGATAATTATTTCTAAAGAATTGCAGTCATCGACATATCTGCTACAAAATGCACGAATTCTACGATGACATCACGTAACTGCTCTTTTGTAGGTGGGTCTGGTGCTTTACCATGGAGTGACGGAAATGTTTAATCATCAAATGACCAGTTCAACGATTCACTGGAAGTACAACACTCAAAATAACAACAAAGCTCAAATAAATACTGTGTAATAAGCTGGAAGCGGCCCGTGATTACATCACTTTAGTTGTGTAAGTCAATATTTACTACACATACGTAACTTATTTCATCAAGGATCAAAGAAATGATGGCAAAGTCGAAAAAGAAACCAGTGCAACGACTCCTGTATCATAGTCATGTAGGTGCGGTTTCACAACGGCTTGGATTGATAAGTTCTACAGCTGATTTGTTACTTTAGTTTGCACATCAACTGAATGGGTGTGCGCGTAGAGCAGTGGTTAGAGGAGTCATGCAATACACATGGACTCGTTGTCACTCCGAGCTCCCTAAGCCCTCCATCCCTCCGGGACCGGGAATTGGTACAAGACTTGTCTGGGAGGATAACAGCACTGGCTCGATCCATCGGTAGACCACCGCAAATCATCGTAAAGGCCAGATATGTTTTTGAAGTCAAGTGAAGTCAAATGAATGGTGAAAGAGTGCTTGATTTGATTTCATGGTGGGGTTTTTGCGCCATTTCCTCGTGCACTCCCTTCCAGTCCGCGCTGCCATAACTCGTCCACAGCTACCGCAACCCAAATCCTGTGCCATGTTGAGATAATTCTCCATTCCCATACATGATAAGAATACGAGTTTACTTTTGTAGCATTTATTGATAGTAGCTGAAGTTTTTTTTTATTACGCTACGCCAGCTCCCACTATTTTTGTGCAATACCATATTTTACAAGTTCTCTGTTTTCTTGCAAGCTTCGTCGTGTTAATCATTCGAGAATTCCATTTCTCTTATCGACAAAACATTGGAAACCAATTTGCTTCACATAGTAGTCTCATTATAGTTACATGAAAGTATATTGGAGAGCATTTCATCTATGTATAACATTGTTTTCGTGCAGATAAGATTTAAGTTGAAAGCAGAGAACAAAGGATGTCGATCAGATCTTGTCAATTGTTTCATAGTCCTGGATTCTGTCAACTGGTAATGCTAGTTTGTTCCATAGCGCCACCATTACCGTGAACGGAACCGCAACCCAAAATCCTGAACCATGTTGAGATAATTCTCCATTTCCATTCATTAGTAAAATAGTATTAATGTTTAACAAAGCAAGAGCTGAATAACAAGTTCAGTATGTCGTTGGAATGTTCATGCCTAAATTGTTAAGATAGAAAGAAAATTGATACTCTGCCATCTTCTATGAGTCATTCGTACCATTCGGAATCCAAAAAATAAGCACGAGACGAAGATAAGTGGTTTCGTCAGCAAAGTAGGACATGTTTCCTGGAACAAAAAAGTCTTAATCCTCCTTAACGGAATATTTTCACGATCTGCTTCAAAAATTATGCTAAATCAAAAAAGTAACTTGAAAAGAAGCGGTTACTTATGAAATGGAGTCTTCGGAAGAGGTGCGTGAGACCCAATAGTTAGGGGTGACCTGCGATCAACATAGTCGTTGGTTCGGTTCCACGCCCCAAGCTAATCAAATGCCCATCACTTTGGTCTCATAAAATTAGTACCAGACTTGTCTGGGAGGGTGAAACACTGACTTAGTAAATCGGTAGGTAGGCACAAGTCATTGAATAGGTAAAACACGAATTCAGATATCTTTATAATTTTAGGAATGGAGTTGAAAGCATAACGCGCCTCTCGGCAGCCAATCAATGCTGAACACCCCATCTCTTTTTTGAAGTTCTCAGTTGCCTGAGATATTTGTTGAAACGACAGGTCATATGTTCGTTATCAGGATAAACGCATTAGTTTCGTTAATTGTGCTCCATATAATAGTATCAAATAAGTCCGCGAATAAGTAAGTGGATAAAGAAGAAACCCACCGGGTGGTGGCATAATGTAGAGTGTGAGGAACCAAAGTGTCTTCCAAAAGACGAAGGCAGATGTTGTAAATGCGGTCAGAAGGGCGTGACGAGATTGTCGACGAGACTAAAACAAGTAGTTTACAAAATTGTCATCACCAAATTTCCACTTATGACAAGAAGGGAATTCGAGGAACCGGACCTTTCCAAACCACAGATTATTAATATGTTCCTAGAAGGATGAGATTGCCATATTCAGAGGCAAGAAGTGGACCAAACCTCATTGAACAACCGAATGTGTATTGTTAAATGAAAATCTTTAAAGGGAGCATGCTAGTATTTATTTATAGTACACCGATGAGTTAAGATCCTACCATGGTTAAGGTGATGAGATTTAGCGCTATTTCAATCAACATAATTCGTCCAGTGGCGCACGTAACGAGATCGTTGGCATCAGCGTAGCGAGCGTCTACACTGGCATACACATTCCCTGAAACATCTTAATAATAAAAAGTTGTTCAGCCCACTAAAATCCGAAATACCCTCAGATGTCGTTATTCACTGAAATGACTTGTTCTCACGAAGTCCTTCACCAGAACTGTGTTGAGATTTATACAAAAATTCCAAAACGTTCCAAGAAAACGCTCATGAACTGCAACAAACAGGCAGACCTTATTGTTCAGTAAAAGTTGAGTAGCAAGAAGACTAGCAAGGTCAAACTAATGACAGAACTTTCATCGTCCGCAGAAACAAGTCTCCGTCAGACCAATAAACGCAAAGCTGATGACAGGACTCTTATCACCTATGAAGTTAAAACTGCGTCATAAAATGTACGTCACACATTGATATTCAATCATCGGTTCCCCAATATGTCGATTTATAAAAAGTTCATTCGTCTCGTATGACTATTTCGGTCTTCAGCTATCCTGTAAAACAACAGTGTTATAATCAGCAGTTTTTCACCAATATACGTGATCATAAATAAGCCATGAATCTGGATTAGACGCGATCCGTTCCTCGGAATAATCTGCAGCGAAACCTTTCTATAAAAAATCGTTTGCATACCAGAATACGAAAAGTCGCTGAAGAGGATGTGCAGTGGCGAAGTTTGGATTTGAAAATCCAAATGAGTGTGAGCACTTCCCGTTCCGCTTCTTTCTACATCTCAAGGACGACATGGACTAGAAAGGGGAACTCGTACAAATTTCTTTTAAATTTTATATGACCCGTCTTCATGTCTATTGTGTGTATCCCAGCACTTTCCACATTCGATTCGTTTCCTCGTATCCACTGTCCACAAAGATCTTCCAACTTTAACGTGTGACCTCGTTACTGATTGGTGATTTTCATTTCATCTTGAATGTCGTAGAGTGCTGGTCGAGCAATTCTCCCTGAAGTCCTGGGTTAGCCAGGATTGAGCGTCTCCCATTGAATCGCAGAGAGTGGTTTTCTCTCAGAAAAGACCGGCACCGATTTCCCTACCCCGGACGAATGAGAAGCTTAGTTGGCTCGAAGCAGAATCGAACGAGCACCATGCTCATAATGACACACATCACCACCACTGTGCTATACGCCTCTACTCGTACATTACTACGAAAAAACCATCATCTTCCCATAATACGGTCATAAGTGAACGTCAAAACAGGACTTTGTTCTGAAACTTGCGAAAACCTCGAAGACATTAAAGGATTCAAAATAAGAACAAAAAATACAGAGTGGGAGCCTCTGGTGTATTCTTTGTAATGCGATACTAGATTGTCGGAAATCAAACATCTCCACCTCACTTTTACAGCAAAACCATCTCTCAGTACTTTTAACCATAAGATTCTTCTACAAACACTGGAATACTCACAAATATAAAAGAAAGTAGCGAGTATTCCGTTTGTGCTATACGGCCGAAGCATTGTAAACATAACGTCGAGAAAGCAAATAATTGACGATGAACCGAGCCAAATTTCGATCCATAGGGGTAAAATTCGAGTTTTTGGTCCACTTCTCTGCAAAAGAAATTCATATCTGCAACGAACAATAACTCTGTTGCATCCTTAATGACCGTTTGCATAAATTAAAACACGGACCTTTTTTGTCGTTCTATTCCTACGAACTGCAAATACGGTCGTATCGATGGGGGTCTCGGTCATTACGACGTGAAGATTGCAATCTGTTAACTGAATAGGATGTAAATCACTTTCGTTGAGTTTTCTGTAAGTCTCGCCTCGTTGGTAACCAATACAGTATACTGACAGATCAGTGGAGCACATTTGCAGGCCGTCTTTCAGAAGTTTTGTGCTTACGAACACACTCACGCCACGAAAAGCTAACAAAAATAATAATCAAATGCTGAAATTATGATGACTTTTCGAACAGTTGTTAGGCGGACGCTCTTGCAAACAAATTCGGGGAAATTTTCGGTGTTATCAGCATTAGCTTCAACCTTCAATGCAGTGGGGCTGAAAACAATGGTACCCGACTTTATGGTAGGTACCGTTGGTAATACTGAACACATCACCATTGTGTAGCGCGTGTGGCGCAGTGGTTGGAGGCGCCACTGAAACACACATGAAATCGATCCCCGCACCCATGGTCCACCAGGCCTTCCATCCCTTCGGAGTCAGCAAATTGGCATCAGACTTGCCTAGGAGGATGGCAGCACTGGCTCGATACATCGGTAGGCCACCGCGAGTCATTGTGAAGGCCAGATATGCATTTAATCACCTCCAACAATACTTAATGAAGTCGAATGCATGGCGCATCCCTCAGGAATTGATCAACGCTGACAGCTTCTATGGAAGTTTCTCTATGGAAGTAAATGTATGCTGTTTAAAAACCTCGCGATTGCTGAACAAGAAAGCGACACATTCATATTCCAATGCCGAGGTTAATAGAAAGCATTTATTTATCTTCATACGACCAACTGGCTATGAGACCCTCTTACTGGCAAAGTTTTCTACAGAAAATTCTACTGCAGTTCCTTAAGATGCTGGTCACATTAGCAAACAACTTTGCCACATCATTAAAGAAGCAATAAAATATGAGCTCACTATTTTTGTAATAGGATGTAGCACTTCTTTCTTGCAGTGGGATCATTCCTAAGATTTGGCTCCTAGTCCAGTTTCGGTGTGTAGAATTCTTTGTTTTCATGTCTTATTTGTGAAAGCCGATTGGAAAATAGGTAATGCGTATAAAGTTAGCACGTAGTCGCTGCCTTGGGTACAGCAGCAAAAGCGGTTTTTTGGTAAAATTACGAAAGAGGCACATTGATTAAAGATGCCATGCATTAAGATTATACATGCAGAGACACTGATTCGACTCCAGCGCCATTTTCAAGCAGTTTTCGATGCGTAAGTTGTTAGAAAATTGGGACCGTATCTTTTGCCAAGAATCCCCTGCTATCTCTAAACGCCGATTACTGCCCGTATTGAAAACTGCAGCACAGTTATCACAGGATTCGAGAAAGAATTAGAGACGTTTTCGAGAAAATTCATTAAAAAGATGAAGTCCTCTAGGACAGGCGACCTCAAATGGAAATCTGAAGATTTTCGTGGATGAAGTATGCAAGGTAACGAATCGCACAAAGGTAGTTCTGGGATCCATTTGTGAGACAACTTGTGATGTCTGACCATACAGAAAAACATGTTTTACTTCCGAGGATTAATGGTTTCGTAATTAAAATGTAATTTATGAGACTAACATTGGAAGCAGAACTCTAGAGGAAAAGTGACATTGTTCAGAATTCTTATACAAAAAAAACATGCGTATGATGAAAACAATTTAAGTTGTGTATCTAAGCAAAAGTGGGCGCTTCTAGAGCAGTGGATAGAGGGACCCTGCAATTCACATGGGATCGATCCTGCGCCCTAGGCTTATCATACCTTCCATCCTTCGGAAGTCGACAAGCTGCTTCCGGACTTGTCTGGGAGGATAGCAGCACTGACTCTTTACATCAGTAGGCCACCACGATTGTATAGGCCAGATATGCATTCAACTACCTCTGACAATTCGATGTTTCTCTTCAATAAGCAGACACGAGGTTGTTATTATAGAATTTATTAGGATACAATAGCCGACGTTTCGGCGGTTTCGCCTTTTTCAGAGTCTGGAAAGGTCAAATTGAGATGCGATCTACTCAGCGAAACACTTTCATAACCCTGGCAGATGAAACTTGACAAATAAATTTGTACTCGCGTAAGAAAGAGCTTCATTTAAACACCTACCGTTTAATTGTTGTAAGTATTTAAATCAGTTGATGGATAGCAGCCGCACAGAGAAATACATGGGCGAGGACTGTGCCTGTGTCAGGTCATTGGATTAGCCTGATTCAAAAATTCAAAAATGAATCGCAAGGAGGAGTGCCTTGTCATTACGGGTGACCTTGCGCCATACATCAGGCTAATCCAATGACCTGACACAGACACAGTTATCGCCCTTGTATTACTCTGTGCGGCTTTTGACCTTTCCAGGCTGTGAAGAAAGCGAAACCACCGAAACGTCAGCTATTGTATCCTAATAAATTCTATAATAACAACCTCGTGTCTGCTTATTGAAGAAAACATCGAATTATCAATCGATGCCGAGGTTAACAGAAAGTCAGTCTTGAGAATTGCTACGTGAAGTACCTCTGAGAATGTTTAATGAAGTCAAATTTATGGCGCATCCCTCAAGAGTTGATCAACGTTGACACAAAAAATGAAGACTGCCTTTTTTCGAGATGATAGCTTCCTCTTATAATGCATTCGAAATGAATAACGTTGTAGCATCTTCTATGCTTCATTCAAATGAAGTGCCTTGAGAAGTGCACAAAATCAATTGCCTACCGCATTATCCAATACCGTACCTAATCACTTATAAATCTCCAATGCTTCATCGTCATCAAATCTTGAAACAAAGCTAGATGTGAACCTACATTACATCAGCTTACCTTGTGACCAGAAAAACGACTAATCGTGCACACGAATGAAATGTAGGTGAAATGTAGTTCTAAGAAAGACGAATAAAAAGTTTACTGCACTGGCCCGAGCGATTCAGTAATGAACGAGGTTACCGGTAACGGATAACAGTACTTCTATTTTTAGAAAGCGCTGTAAACTCTGTCTCCTATCATTACTTACTTAGTTGACAAATACAACTTGGATACGAAATTAAAGCGTTATCCGAAGCTTTAGTCATTATGATTCCAAACCAGCTATAGCATTTAAATTATCATTTTTGAAATATATTAGAAGCGAAGGATTAAAAAAATAGTTGGTGCTGAGCAAGAAAAAGTGGTATGAGTGATTCTACGAGAAGCCCTGAATTTTGTCGGGGGTATTAGTCTGATTGTGAAACCATCAACCTCTGATGAAAGATGAAATGTAAAGCTCTCAGCCTTAAACAATGCCTGCGGAATGCAACATGTATTTGATTTCATCCAGCATCGTAGAGCAGGTTGAATGCGTATTTGGTCCACGTGAACAACAGATTTCAGTAGCATAGAAATGTAAGTAGTCACCTCTTTTTTTCTACTATTCATTTGTCCCTCGTCCTCAACAATCCCGGTTCCAATTTTGGAAAACAGTAGACATGTTTAGCCCAGGGGAGAAATAGAGCCAACGATCATATGTGTATTGTACAGCATCACTAAACATATCTCTACACGCAGCTTAACCACTCGTAGATCTCCATAATACTTGCACAGTCGTATGAAGTGAAAAATCTTCGGATACTGTAAAAACCAAAAACGACGTCTAAGAACGCCGAGAATTTTCGATCATAAGAAATAAACAAAAAGGTAAAAGACATATGAACTCATAGAAGTGTCCAATGACTTCAACACGAAGCAACATGAAGAGTTACTTTCAAGGCATTGAAAAAAACGTTCCTGTTTGGTAGAATTCCTAATGAATCGCGCTTGCGACAACCAATTATTCCACCAATCTCCAATCAGGGTGACCAAAAAATAGGAGAACGCAGGGAATACTGTCGTTTAGCAAATGGAAATGGTGAACGATGACCCAGATATCTGGAGGAGAACGAAAAGAGAACCGATCGACACTGCGCATACAAAATCGATTTCACCATTTACTCAGTAATCGCCGATACAATGAGAGTGCTCGAACATAAAGACATTCTCGTTGTCCGCTAATGATCCAAACAAGTAATAACAACTACTTTTTATAAGACCTAGCGTAAAGATTCAGAAACGACCACCATCATTACGTGGTGTTGGTGGCGCAGTAGTTAGTGATGCAATCCATCAGGAGGCAAGGTGCTTGTTTGAGCCCATGGCAATGCTCTCTTGCAATCCCCGTGGGAACGCCTTACCTCGGCTCTCTCTAAGATTGCAAGGAGAGTCAAGCCGACCAGCATTCAGCGACATTGATAACGAAGATGAAATCCTCAAACAGCAACCGAAACAACAAATGGAAGGTTCGGAGACTACTGTGGACAATGAATGCGAGGAGAAGGAATCGAATGGAAGAAGTGCTGGGTGCTCAGGAAGAAATGAATGAGATAACGGGTCATGTAAAACAAAAAACAAAAAATAAAACTAATTGGAGGTGTGGATTAACCTGAGTACTTAAATCTAACTGTCTTAAGTTCTTTAAGAAGCTTGGAATGCAACCGCTGTGAAACTCTCTGTGAAGTTTTAAAGGAATTCCTGCTGGAAACCATGATGAAATGTTCATATAATGGTCAAAAAGCAAAACTGGAGGTTATGCCTTATTTATGAACATCATAGGATGATTGCCATGCCGATTCTTCTTGCGATCTTAGGGATAATGTTTACTTTTCATTTTCCGTCCTAATTTTTTTTGGCAGGATATTAAGCGAAATACAAGCACAATACTGCTGAGATAACTCAAAAGACCGACCTTCTATAAACCTCGGCATAGATAGTTGATATATTTGTTTATATGATCTTATAAACGGATCTTCTTTAGCTGATGCGAGATTGGTATAGGTCTTCTTTGTCGTTGTCGTTGTTGTTGTCGTTACTGTTGTTCTTACTGGTCGATGGGTGACGTTTCGGCGATTTTGCCTTCCTCAGAGCCGTGATGTTGCGAGTGGGACTGAGACTGAGGAAAACGAAATCGCCGAAACGTCAACCATCGACCAAAACACCAACAACAACGACAACGACAAAGAAGACCTATACCAACCTCGCATCAGCTAAAGAAGATCCGTTTATAAGATCGTATAAATAAATATATTGCTGAGGTATTTGCAAAACCCCGGACTGCAGGTGTCTGCGGTGGGGAACGAACGCGCTACTATCCTTTCAGGAGTGCTAACGCGTTCAGCACCATACCACACAGCTCCCTCGTTTCGCCTTTCTCTCATCTAGCTTTCTATTTTCCAGTGCCATCAGCAGCAGCCGTCACCATCTCAGCATCATTATGGTTGTATTTCACAGAATACCCTGTCGTGAAAAATTTTGCTAGCCAGAAATCAAAAGGTTAACATTGTGATTTAAACTATGGCCTCATCTTAACTGAATTCAATGCCGATTTGTGCTACCAAGTTCAGTCCCACTGACGGATGATTGTTGACGGTACTGGTAGATAAAAGCTAGTTGAGAGAAAGGAGAAACGAAAGACCTGCACGGTGTCGTGGTGAATGCACTAGCCCCCGGAAACAGTGATAGCGTGTTCGATCCCCACAGCAGACAACCGCAGTCCGGAGTTTTGCAAATATCTCAGCGTCATTCTGGCGGAGGTAAATAGAATGTTAACATATTAACAAATGAGTCATCTATCCTGTCATCTGTAAATTGTCTCTTAGCGACCATATCATGCACCCGGCTCACAGCTGGCTGGAAAGGGATTCTGTAATTTCTTGTATAAACCGCGTTTCTTTGTCCAGCAATTCGGGCACTGAGTGAGCAGCTGTCAGCTGCATGTACTTTTCAGTATCTGCTGTTCCGATCAACTTTTTGTATAAACTACTGCATCGTTGTCACATGTATTTTCTGTATAAGCTATTGCATGACCTCCACGAACATTCTGTGTAAGCAGTTCTATCAGATTACACTGGCTGAGAAATATTCAAGCATCGCCTCTGGTAGCTTCTGTCAAGCTCCCCCTTTACATAAGGATGAATATAACGAGCATTACTAGCCATCCGGTTAGTGTTTCGCTCGATTTCGCTCAGCTCATTCGCTCAAGTAGTTCGCTCAACTAGTATTCGCTACCTCTCTGGATATCATCACATTATTAATACTATCGTTATTATTGCTATAAACAGTTATATTCCTAGCTTTAAATGCGCTTTGTGGTAACATCAAAAAGTTCCGCCTGGCGAATTCGTACAAATTCGAGCATTATACTTCACGGTGGTGATTATTCTGCGCTAAAGTTGAAGACCCATATTCCACTGCGTACAACCGGTGTGGGAGATCATAAATTAAGGTGTCCAATAAATACCAAACACCTTTGCATTGGCTTGTAAGGTGCATGATGTGTGAACGATTTATAGCTCAACAGTAGAAAACAATACCGGTAGATATACAACATCTGAGATGAGCGGTGCATTAGAAGGACTATCCAGCCCCACTCCTGGCTGTCATAGAAGCGCAAAAAAGTATGAAAAGTAATCAGCTAAAATTCAGGTGTGGTGTTAGTTTACTCAAAAAACGCGACTATAAAATAGTCAAAGATCGTGCGTCTTACAGTCAACCAATGGATTTTTTACCCAGATCATAAAGTATATTACACAGACAAACAAAGCATATCGTGAAAGTGAACAACTGTAAGAGATACAATTCGATAATTAAATAAGTAGAGAATTACTGCTCCAACCGAGAAATCAATGAGTTAGGCACGTGCGAGATCGAAGATGATCGGCGAGTCATCGTCAGCATCCATCGCCATCACCGTGTCAACCTCATATATCTAAGACGAAAAAAAAGAACAGTGATAACTTGAGGGTCAAAATCATTAGCGAAAAAAGGCTGGAGGATGGGCGGAACTAAAAACCACACCATCACAGACAGAAAACCACAGGTAACATTTTGGGGAAACAGAAACACTTGGGCGCTAACCTCAGTGGCGTCTCTGGTCCTTGTTGGCCGAATCTGATCGAGAAGGTGAGCGCGTATGGCGATCGCAAGCAAGATGCAACAACCACGGATCACTGAAACCATAACGAGCTTAAAATATCGTTGAAACTAAGTGTTTTGATCGCTTCGTTATTCGAGAAGTGAGCTTTGATGAGGGAAACAAAGAATGGAAAGAGATCTCTTATCATCAAAAAATCATTTCTCATCGTAGATTAGAAAAATATGGATCACCCTGAAAAAAATGCAAGTTCTAACGGCTTTGCGTCAATTAATATAGAATAGAGAGATAGCGCAGTGGGTAGTGATGCCGTCGAGCAGGAAGTAATGCGCTATCTCGGTCCCCTTCGCAACTCTTTCCTTCAATCCATGTCGGTGCGCCTTAGCCCGACTATCTTCAAGATTGCAAAGAGAATCGACTCGATCAGCATTCTACGACATTCATAGAGAAGACGAAATCCTCAAACAACGGCTGAAACGACATGTGAAATGTTCGAGGACAATTGTAGATGATGAATGTGAGGAAAACGAATCGAATGTAAGAGATGCAGGGATTCGCACAGCAGATGTGCTGACGGCTCATTTGAAATAAAGAAAAATAATTAAGATCTATGCTTATACGTGGTTGAAGGCGGACAATTTCTAGATGTGCATGTAGTGAAATCGTGGGAACTGTTGCGAATGTTTCGCCTCCAGTGCCAGCAGAATATTTTCGACTTGTAAAGGAAATCTTGTCACTAAGACAAAAAATTGTCTTAGCTAGACAAACGGTACTCTTTCTCCGCCGCTGCCTGAAACACCAAGTTGTGCTGAACTTCACCAAACGAAAACGACTACACAATGTATGCGGCTTACCGAAGGACAGCCAACTAGTACTGGACATCGAAACGCGACTACTACGCGCCCCTCTTCGATGAAAACAGGGCACCATGTACGCGCTATTGAAGAAGTGCAAGTTGAAGGAAATTTATTGTGTTCAGTATTTGGAGGATTCTCTTTGGAGGAGAATAGTGGGCTCTGAAGAAGACGAAGCCGCCGAAACGTCAGCTACTGTCTCCTAGTAAATTCTATGATAACAACCTTGTGTCTGCTTATTGAAGAAAAACATCGAATTATCAATCGATGCCGAGGTTAACAGAAAGTCAGTTTTGGGAGTTGTTATGAATTTGTTCCAGAATTTTTCTTCGAATACTAGAATAGAGCCTTTCAGCACTTCTATGTTCTTTTTGCTTTTCAAATCCATTTCAACACGACTTAGTTCCAACCACAATGCCATCGAAGTGTTAACGATCATTTAAGTTCAGGATTAAGCCGAAATTCGTTGTTTTTCCGACAAATACAAAGCTATTCCTAGCAAAGCGTGTCCAGCAGAATCACAGCAGAAGGAAGAAACCAGTACAAGCTCGATCTCGACCGTTCTGAAAATTGTTTTCCTGGAGGCAATTACTGATACATGTGGCCATCACAATGCGGTCGGCAGACGTATGCAGCTCCTCATCTGCACCCATTGTCTAATTTTACTAATATTGTCCGCTTTGAAAGTCCTCGCCCTTTCATATCTTCTTAAAGCTTTCCTGATGTCCTACATTGCAGGTGGATATAATGAGCCTAAGACCTTTTTGAAAAGGTAAGATGCTTGAAAGTAGTTCATTAATTCACACAACCCAATACAACTAATTCCTCTCAACCTCTCAATGTAATCATTTTTTATTTACTATTTTTTCGCATGCCTGGGTATGATGTGAAATATAACCACAATCACGCTAATATAATTGCAAAACTTCGGATCGCAGCTGTCTTTGGTGAACATCGAACACGATATTATTGTTTCTTACCCTAAAACTACCTGAGAGAAAGACGAAACGAAAAACCCGAACGGCGTGGTGGTGAACGCGTCAGTCCCCGGAAAGGTAATAACGTGTTCGATCTCCACCGCAGACACCTGCTGGCCGGAGTTTTGCAAATATCTTAGCATCATTGTGGTTGCAATTCCTCACAATATTTTTTAAAGCAGTCGTTCAAATCAGACGAATGTAGAGTATTTATTGTCCTGCGTTCCAAATAATAATGAAATATCCAGTCTGCCATATTCTTTCAGATAACCGAATGATTAAAAACCATATTTATAGAATACCAGCACTCCTTCTTTCTGTTAAACCATTTCTTCTACCTTATCTTTCTTCGTGACCACTTTGAATTCGCTAGACTTTAGTCCACAGTAAGAATAAATCACGCTGTATGCATGACAATATCAACCACTCATCCATCAGCCATGTAATTCTGTTCGAAGAAAGTGAAGCCCAGTATTTTGAATGTAGAAGAAATCTACTCAAAATCTGATTGAAAGTACACACATATTTTCTCCTAACAAACTCTTACTACTCCTTTCCACAGTGAAGGTTGTGCCGTTTCCAACGTCTTCTGAACCACCAATTCTTAAATGGCGAGTGAAATCGAGGCCATATATTGTGTTACGAATAAACCCTAAGAGTTCTCATTTCTTTATAGGTTGAATTCTTACATCTGAGAAAATCTCTATCCAGACCCAAATTCGTGTAGTGAAACCCTACAGGAGTAAAAAATCGGTTAAGAGTGATCATCGTTAGTTAAACAAAAGGACGACTTACAGGTTGAACAGACGATGATGACGAGAGGTGCCGCATCCAGACCCCAGGTGTGGTCGGAGGCGTACATCCACATGTAGCCGTTCAGCATGGCTGTCTCCATCGTTGCCACACCGATGTACAACATCAACCTGTAAGTATTCACTTAGAGCAGCTACCACTCAATAGGTACTGAATTGATAACATTTTATGGAGAGCGAGTTCAAGAACTAAACAGATTACAGCAGAACATAGATGGTTTTCGTTTCCAGTTTCAACACCACCGTTATCACCGTTATAAGTAACAGGTCCAATTGAGAGCAACATCATGAACAAACAAAAATCTTCAGAAGATTCTGCGAAAGCCACCTGTCGAATGCTTGAAATGGCAGAATAAGGTGGAATCTCAGAAAATATCTGAGAACTGAAGCGATGTTAGAGGGTACTGAACCATACTGGAAGCAGGACAGTACATGCCGAGTACGCAAGAGATGTGTACGAAATCCTGACATACAGACATGCCACTACTTTCTGGCGCTTTTTGTCCCCTACATTTTTTGGATGTTTCACTCATATGGGGCTTTTATGTGAGCTATTTTCAGATTTTCAAACTCCACACTTATGCAGTTTTCGAGAAATTGTTGTACAGCTAAAATTTTAAGCAGTTATGACAGAAACGGTAGAATAAAGGGTAGTCGAAGCATTCGATAAGCAAGGATCGCTTCTTTTTGTTGTCTGTTTCTGCATTTCCGTGTCTTGCAAAGAACTATGATGTTTTGTCGGAGAGTTTGCTTAGCACCATGTTGACTTCTGTTATCGCCAATACCACCCTCTGTGAGGGTGATGAAGTCTCGCTTACCCGTTCGGTTGCTGTTCTTTCATCTGACACTTGCGCATTTCGATCAAAGCAAAGCCGTGCAGTAGGATGAATACGAACAGTATCAACGTACGATAGTCGTTAGCCGTGTGAGAAGCAGAAAAACCTGGAATAAGTGAACTAACACGTTGCCTTGCTTCTATTCTCTTGTTAGCAATAGAAATAGTGAATAACGACCTTTTTAAACAAAAAAGGCATAGAGTTGCACTAACCATACTGTTCGTTATTATTTCGAAATTTTAAACGAGCTGATACATTAAAAAGCTAATATATCAACTTTCAGCAGTCATCGTCGACCGTATTTACCACCTAACTTATTGCCCATCTTATCGATCTGGAACCATTACTCACCTTACTAGTAGGATTTAGTACAATGCCTGCGTCTACTCGTTTTTCAGAACTCAAGGTGAGTTACTTCTATTTCATAGAACTCATGGAAATAAACTCGGACTCATCACCTTTCTTTTTTCTTCCTCCTCTTTCTATTATCTGCTTAACGAAATATGCCAAGCATAAAAGAACAAATATACGAAGTCTCTTCTATACTATACCATCCTCATGTCAGACACCATTGAAGACTGAGAACCGATCGAGTTACAACCAACTTCAACACAAATCGAACAGATAGTAGCCAATGCTAACTGGATGGAATCACCGAATCTATCACAGGTAGGTCTCATTCAAATTTTCACTGTTCTACGACCTCTATGCCAGCTTTCGAGACTCATACTGGTGATAAATTACTCACTCTCCCTACGATTTGCTTGTGATGAACAGCAAGAAATGACTGGTAAAATATGGCTTGAGATGAAAGAATTGACATGAAAACCAATCGTCGTTGCTATTTTAGCAATACAATCTCCGTGCTTTAGCTTACAGTGAAAAAAAATGAAAAATTGAAAAATTTGAATAAAGACGACCCAGAAAAACGATGGTTTGAGTGACGTGAAAAAATCTCGAAAGCTGCCAACAGAAGAGGAATTCCGGCATGCTCTTTTGACACGATTTCAGTCAAATGTTCTTACCTATAATTGAGAGAGAATTTAGAGAAAAAACACAGAATATGGCGATTCCGAAGAAAATCTCGATGACAAACAATCCAAAGAATGCTGTTTCGTAGCTCACGTTACAGAGGCTGTTGTAGAGCCCGTACGCCAATGATTGGGGTCGCGGTCGGGTCTGTAAGAAATCTTTAGTAGCAAGAATGGATGAAACCATCGAAAATATGCAGTTATTAAAACTAGTTCTTCGGCACCCGTTCACTTGCCATACTCGTTTTCAGGAACAAATGAACCAGTGCGAGAAAACCGTTCTAAAAAACTTCGTGTTTTACGAAATATCAGGCTGTTTCGAAGAATATGTCCTTACCGTGTTTACCGCCGTGTGAACCATCCAGTCACTAGTCGGCTTAAGAAGATCTCGAAACGGCAACCTGTGGCGGACCATCATCGCATACATAGTGTACGAAGCGAATCCGATGACGATAAATGTTGGAGCGAACATTATGCCTGCAATGAAGCAACTAAAGAAGGACACATTTAGTGCCAGTACAGGAGAACAAAGTCGACTTTGCTATGGAGAATTGCAAGGTTTACATCGACGAATTATCATGTAATTTGGTCAACTGATTTTCACACTTTATATTCATGCCTTTCTTGACTTCACCAAGTTCCAAATACTTAATCTGCTACAGAAAAAACTTAGAACTGCTCCAAGTAAGGTATCTATGATACCTTTCCAATAAATGAAAAAATGACAGCGTAACGCCTACCATATCCAATGATCCTACGAATCCACATCGGTCCCGGTATGAAGAGAGTTCCAGCGTCGATATGCTGCAGAACGTCATTGCCACGCATTAACAAATCGAATACCGAAGTAAATTTTGCCTGTAAGCCAATGTCTCGCTCACCAAATAGGAACAGAAGTGACGATGGCGGTTAGAAGTCTATTAAATTCTAGCGCTTAAACGAATACGAGTCAGAAAGAATGCTTAGGTTTAGCTACTGCTGCAGACTGTTTTATCTTCACTATGATAAACTCGCAGAACGAACTCGCTAGTTTGACTTCACGCCGACCGCAACCAAATCTCCAATTCCTTCGGCAACAAGAAATTAGGGTCAGACACGTCTAAGTGGAATTCTGATATGGCGAATACCAATTAGTGCCTGTTTCAAGGGCCTGGAAAACATTATCAGAGCTATCCCAGCAACTCTGGCAGAATCAATGAGACCAACATTTAGGAATATTCCTACAGGATGCAGTATTTTCACGCAACAGCCGAACCCAAGACTAATCGAAAGGCATTCATGGATGACGGGTATGAAACCACGAACTGAATGAAAGAAGTTTTGTGATTTGCACAATATGTGATGTCTAGCAATTAAAAATAAATACTTCAACACACTTGTAAATTCTCCAGTGCAAAACAATGTCTCTCTAATAGCATTTCAACGGCTGGTATACAATTCTGCGTAAGATTAAACTCTTTGAAAGAAGCGTTCAGATAAGTAAAGAAAAATCTCACTTTTGTTATTAGTGGCGCATTTCCTTTGCTTTCTTTTACAAAAACCGAGATCACACACTATGTGGAGACCCATACTTCTTCCATTCGGTTCGTCTCCTTGTTTTCTTGTATCCATCATAGATGAAGGTCTTCGGATTTGCGTGTGGGTTTGGTTGCTGCTCGAACATTTGTGGTCTTTTTTGTGAACCTCGTTGAATGATGGTCGAGCTGATTCTCCTTGGAATCTTAGGACAGCTGCACTAAAGCATTCCTAGGTCTCCAAATAGACACTGACCAATCCTTGCTTATTGGAAAAGAGCTTTTCACATACAAATCTGGCATAATTTGCAAACCAGTCTGATATAAATCTCCCCACTCTGATAAGTAAAGAAAAATCCCATTTTTGTTTTAGAGAGAAAGAGATTCTTGGTTAGCTCGGATTGTGGTCGAACAAGGGGTTGATTCCCTATCAATGCACTACCCGTTTTCAGATTTAGTTTCACTTAGTTTTTGAAATTATCGTTTTCCTAGGAAAACACGCAACAGCTATACAATGTATTCTCTAACGTTTCAATGTTGTGTATGGAATAAACAGATCCAGCGATACTTAGAACACCCACACATAGCAATGCGGGAACGAGGGTGAACATCAGCACCGTGTATACGGGACTAGTAGGTCGAGTAAGGTACTGTATGAGGGAGATGGAGTTGCTCTCGTTCGAGGTGATCAGTATGTCTGATTCTACGGTTTGCCATCCTAAACAAAAAATTTACTGGAGATTAAAGATGATGAGGAGGAAGACCTAAAAATCGTGCAACGTAATAATCGAACTAATTAGGGAATGCTTACCATAAACGAAATAAATAACTATATAGCAAAGAATCTGAATGATTGAAGACTCAGAAGTGTAGTGGAAAAGCGCAGTGATTTTCGTTCCAAGCTGAAAAATGAGGAATAACATGAAAAATGGGAAAAACAATCTGTAAAGTAATAGAGAATGAAGAACAAGTTAATAATTAAAGAGTGATCATTTATGAAGTTGCAACAATAGATCCGCTATGACAAAATGACAGAATGACAGCAGATCTTGGCTTAAATGATTGGAGTTATTTTTCAAAATAAGTACAGATAAACCCGAAAACGAGACTTGTGTATCACATCCAACCTTTTCACTAACTCTCACGATATTAGAACAAACTTCTGTTCGGAGGAATTGCTCCATGTCTCTCAAGCTCCATCTACTCGTTTTGCAAAAGACAGTCGGAGGGCGGGTGCCCGCACAGTGATCGGTGGCGCCCCGCAATACATGGGATCGGCTCCCGCGCCCCTGGCTAGGCCTTTACATCTCTCCGGGGTCGGCAAATTGATACCAGACTTCTCTGGGAGAATAGCAGCAGTGGTTAGATACATCGGTAGGCCACCGAGAGTCATTGTAAGGACCTGATATGCATTCAATCACCTCCAAGCGATGCTTAATGAAGTCGAATGCACAGTGCATCCCTAAGAAATTGATCAACGCCGAGATTTTTATCTTTTATCCTTTTTATGAATAAAATTCCCGCTGTCACAGAAAAAGAAAAAAACCAAGGGCGGCAATTGCAAATAGAACCTTAAAAGGTTGGGTGGAAACCGACCGGCATATAGAGCAGTACAGAAGGTACAGCGAAAAATGTGACGATCAAGGCAAAAAAGAAAGGAGCAAAGTTCTGGACGGTGGGAGCATCGTCGACAAACGACTCGTATATGAAAGATACGTAAACAATCTGAACAACACAATTTTTATACAAAAAAGGGCAAAAAGTAAAAGGGAACGGCAAACCATGGGTCCCATAGATGTGTACAGAAATTGTGCAGCATAGTAGAACGCAGCCCATAAAGGGCCAACCTTGCTGGTAGCGAAGCAGACCGGAAGCAGATCGAACGATATTGTTTCATCTGAATATCAATTTCATTAATATACGATTAATATGCCAACAAATTTGGTGATGGCAATATGTTTGGGCAAATTTCTTGTAACAGATTCATTTCCTCAGTACGTAAGTCTCACGACATAGTTTAGCACAGTATGACTGTTTCATTACACTACTTCTACTCTTGACGTTTTGGTACGACTTCGATGCCATTTTTCGAATAACTCATTTGTTAATATGTTAACGTTTCATTTATTTATTTATTATTTATTGTCGCCAGAATGATGCTGAGATATTTGCAAAATTCCGGACTGCTTGTGTTTGAGGTGGCGATCGAACACGCTATTATTCTTTCCGGTGGCTAACGTGTTCACCACCACGCCATGCCCGCCTTTCGTTTCGCCTCTTTCTGAGCCACTTTTCTGTCTACCACTCCCATTAGCAGTCACCAACACCATCTCAGCATCATTATGGTTGTATTTCACATAATACCTTGCCGTGAAAAAATTTAGTGAGCAGTAAAGAAAAAGTTAACATTGTGATTTCGACTGCAGCCTCATCTTGACTGGGTTCAATGCCGATTTGTGCTCCCCAGATCAATGCCGTTGACGGGAGATTGATGACGGCCCTGGTAGATAGATAACTAGCTAAAGAGACAGGCGAAACGAAAGGCTCGCATGGTGTGGTGGTGAAAGCGTCAGTCCCCGAAAAGGTATTCGATCCTCACCGTAGACGCCTGCCGTCCGGAATTTTGCAAATATCTCAGCAGCACTGGGATACATTTGTCGAAACTTCCCATTACCACACGTTTACCTCACTTTAACAAACCCGTAACGTAACAACGCATTCTCGGTAATTCATCAACTAAAAAAAAACGATGTCATACCAAACTGCAAGATTGGATGTAAATTCCAAAATAAAGTTAGGAAAAACAGCTCTAAAAACCTGTGGAAGCATAGATAGTGTAAGCCGGCTGCTGCTCAGCCACATGACCTTCGCATCCACTACGAAGGATCGTCAAAAGCATCGGAACCGGCTAAATTGAGCTATACCTTAAAAACTAAAAAACAACCTAAATCACAAAATCCGAAACTTCTGAAAAATTTGCTTCCTTAGTTCACAACTGAGTAAAAGAATGCTTTCTAGTCTCACATAATGGTAAAACGGAAAAGCAGATTTCATAAAACCTTACCAACATCATGGGCAAAAGGTACAGAGCATTCATCGATTTAGCACCTGGTCTCAGACGACTAGTGGCGAAAAGTAGTAGACCAGAAAAAGCTCCCGAATAGTCTACAGCAAGAATCGAGGCGCGGTAGAAACCCTAAAAGCTCAGTCATTTTGACATTAATAAATAGAAATTCTACATTAAATCAGTGCAAAAATAGTTCCGGAATGGTTGCTCACTCTGACATCAATCCAGTAGTCAAGCGGATCGTCGTCCCGTTTTCGTTGGGATATTTCCTTCTCGATTGTGCCCATTCCAAAATGAAACCCACTTACTGACATCCCCATAATTAAAGCTATGTACAAAGCAAATGGTACCGTCACAAAGACACGCGAAATTATGGTTCCTATGCTGTTAGAGAACCTGAAAAGCATTCCAACTTATCTTAATAAACGCATTATTGCAGTAATGTATACAGTAGCTTAAAAATATGGAAGCAAGACTACCGAGAAATAACTTACTTGACTAGTAAAAAATAAATTGTTGTCCATATGAGAGCGTGTGCGACCATAAGAGGTAGTGATGGAAAAGTGAAAAAGAACTGAGACTTGGAATTACCCAAGTACCACTCGTTGGGTTCCCAAACCGGAGAGATATTAACCGTTGGATCGTTGCCTCTGATAACATAACTGGAAAATTTCAGCAAAGTCTTGACTCACTTTCCATTAGCCATCTAATTTCTCTTTCCATAATTTTCCGTGTTCTTTCATATAAAGAAAAGAGTATTCGCTGTTGACTAGCCCCTCAGAGATAGGTGATGCGTTCGACATTAACCATCGTAGGAGGGAATGAATTAATACCTGGCCTACACAATTACTCGCAGTGGCTTGCAAATGTATCAAGCCAGTGTTTTTGTCCTCCTGAACAAATATGATAACAGTTTGTCGACCTGGGAGAGATGGAGGTCTTGTTGAGTCCACAGCGCGGTATCGAGCCATAGAGCGCATTGCACGACGCCTCCAACATTGCGCTACGTGCATCCATTCCTTTTATTTAGTAGAAATTAAGTGAGCAAGAAAAGTGTTGCAAACTTGACAAATCTACAACATTTTCGAAAATTTTCAAAATTTTTCATGAATCGATTCAGGAAGTGATGACCGACTTTTTCTACTACTTACGCATTAGTAAATCCATGTAGCACGAATACGTCAGACTAATGAACATATAACATGCATTGGGTATAATTCGTTTGGTGCTCAAATAACAGCCGCTTTCAATTTTAAACCAAAATGTTCCATTTTACATTGAACCTTAATAGTTGCGAGGTCAAAGTTTGTATTTCGAACAAGAAAGGAATTGAATAAGTTGGATATCGCTAAGTAGGACTTGATGGTGCTACTGTTTCCACTTGTCGGCCGTGCATTAGGTATTTTAAAAAGTCAAAATTCGTCTTTAGTTTTTCAAAACTAATAGTTTTAGTCCTATCTGAATTTAAAACTCAAAAAACACTGTATGCTTATATATATGTGCATATGTTTTATTTTATATGAACCGTCTTTACGTCTACAATGCGGATCTCAGCACTTCCCAAATTCGATTCCTTTCCTCGCATCCATCACCGACTAAGATCTTTCGACTTCTACGGGTGGCTTCGGCCTGCCTGAAGATTTTCATTTCATCTTGAATGTCGTAGAAAGCTGGTCGAGTTGACTATCCTTGAACTCCTGAGATAGCCAGGCTAGAGTGTTCCCAGTTAGATTGCAGAGCTTGATTTTTTCACGGACAAGTCCGGTACCAATTTCCCGCCTCCGGAGGGATGACAGGCTTGATTCGCCCGGAGCGGATTCGAACTAGCACCATGCTCGTGAACTACGCTGACAATAATTTCTCAATCACTTGATATGTTAGAAGCTGAAAACTATACAGATTTATAAAAGAGGGTTTGTTCCACACTCTTAGTCGAATTTATACATACATTTGTGCATACACAGATTATGTATATATGTATATATAATCTATATATATGTATATATATATATATATATATACATAGATGCATATATTAGACTAAGATTACAGAACAAGCCCTCTTCTATACATCTGTGTAGTTTTCAGCTTCTCGTATATCTAGTGAACGAAAAATTGTTGTCAGTTATCGAAGAACCAGCTTCAACCATTATGTGTTAATGTTGAGAAACCAGCGATCTTTTCTATATGGCAGCTTCAATACGATCGACCTGGACGTTGTGCCACTACCTTTCTGATTATGCAGTTCAAGTATAAGCGACCACGCTTGATTTTCCCCCACTCGTTGCACCTTCTTCATGATACCCACCAATGGAGACATCCTATTGCCTTCCTCAATGACTGAACTCTCTGTGTTAACATAATCATTTAGATTGCTTAGTTTGAAATACGGTCGCAATGATGCTGAGATACGAATAAAACTAGGAACCTCAGCTGCGTTTCGAATCCGCGATTACCTTTTCCGGAGAAGCACGTGTTACCCACTGCATCACCGAGGCCATAGGTCATCGCTTATAGCACCGTTAGAGTAAAAACTGGTTGAGAAAAAGCCAAAGCAAGGACCTCAGTGGTGCAGTGGGTAATGTGTGAGCCCCCGAAATGGTAATCGCGGGTTCGAAGCGCAACTGAGGTTTCAGGTTTTGCTTCTACCTCACCATTATTGTGGTTGTATTTCACACAATATCCTACCATGAAAAAAATAATAATACGAAGTGAATAAGTGAATAAAGGTTGAACAATGTTGACCCTGTTTGTGCTAGTTTTTGTATGTCGTAAGCAAGGGATCCTAGCGCTAATGGATATGAGCAAGCTACCATTCAGTGACTTTCGAATTATAAAGCATAAAACATAGCTTTTCTCAGACCATGTCCAGTACACATCTCTGCTCGAGAATAATAAGAATAACATTGGACTCCTAGTTTCTACTGGACCTAACCTAATGAAATAACGATAGAGAAATGAAAGGAAAAACAAGCCCAAGTAATTCTTGCACGAATTTCTACTAGGCCTCAAATACGGTGATAGCTTAATAGTGTTTAACGGCAAAACATAATAACTACACATTTGTTAGTAAAGTAACGGTTCCGGAACACCCTAACAAGTTAGACAAATAAGAAAAATTGATAAAGTAACTACGCATAAACTGAACCAGTGTCAATGAGATCGACGACATTAGGCCTTTTCTGTGCTTTTTTAGCCCAACAAAATGATCTCGATCGTACTAAAACTTGTCAAGGAAATATTTCCGTATGGAAAATCATGATGCTCTGAACAAGACTCGACGGAAAAAGACATCCAAACACTTTTTAGCATCACATCTGTTTTAAGAAGAGTGCTCTAGTGACTACTCGAACACCATCATCTACATTAAATATTTTAATGTTTTACTCCTTATTTTCTGTCTACTACAGTCACGGTTGGCTATTAAGCGGAATACAACCACAACGTTTGCTGATATATTTGCAAAACTCCGGATGGCAGATGTCTGCGGTGGGAAACGAACGCGCTATTACCTTTTTAGGAAGCTAACTAGTGTGGTGGTGAATGCGTTAGCCCTCGAAAGATTTCTAAAAAACCTGACCCAAGTGCTACAGCTACAAATACCAGCCATATACTAGAGAATGGTACACTGCCCAGCTGGAAGAAACCTTCTTTTTGATCACTTGCTTCCTTCAAATCACTTAGGAAATACAAGTCCCGATGGAGAAGTAGTGAAATGAATGCCTCGTGGGATGCAAAAAATCAGGAATTTATCATAGTATAACAAAGATGTGCATCCTACAGATGGTGATCTGTAACTTCAATAGGTTTTTACTTCAATTAACCTGTTTATTACGAGCCGAGATGTGCTGGCTTAAATTTCAAAGCGGCCAATATTTTCGCAAATGAATTGTACTCAATACATATTGGGCACGATTTGTTAATGAATCAACTTTGTTACTGCTGCTGTCGCGCATTCAGGAGCCCAGTACCCTAGAGTATCATCGGCGAAGTCCCATACTTCTGCCCATTTTATTCTTTTGAAACAATGGCCAGTTTGACATCACATGAACGAATGAGTTTAAAGCAGGCGGTTCAGATATTATATTCCTAGTTAGTTTATTTCGCAAAATCCTAGGGAATCGCACATAATCTGGCTTACGACTGCAGCTTGGAAATCTATTGTCTCCTTCCAATGATACGTATAATTCTAATGGGAGGTAGTTCTCGATAAGGTTCCAGAAAGGGAGTGAATGGTAACCACTGGGAATTGGAGGGAGGTCTACTGCTTTATAGCTAGGATTCTTCGAGATCTGAGATATGATTACTAATTATTAACATGGTACCTCACTAATCTTCTTTGATAATGGAATACGGTAACACTGTTAAATTTAGCCTCAATAATAAAATATTGTTGTAATATTACTACAGATCTTTGAAGACCAGAGCACCAGACTGAATGCCTCTTTCAGCTCTTAAACAAACATGTAACCATTTCTATACTGGCATTTCCCTCTCTTTGACCACTGAGACTCGATCGAATTACTCACTATTCTTTAAGAACAAATACGAGATGTTGGAATCCCATGCGATTGAACTCTTCGCTTAGTAGTTTCCGTTTTGGTTATGGAGGTAGGCGAAATCTGCCAAAATATCAGCTTTCCAGTCAATAAAGGATTAAGTAACACCTCCTGTTTACTCATCAAGAGTAGTGAATTGTCACCATAGCGACTCGCCTAAAGAAGAGTGACCTTCAGTCTTCTATGATACTTGGAATTTCTCTTGACAAGCGTCGTTTATCACATCAAGCAATTTTTCGTCGTATCTATGGATGCTCGTGGAGGCTTAGTCAAATACACTCATATCGATCTGCCAGTTCAAACCACTCTTCTCGCACAGCTCAGCAAACAATGAGGTGCATTTCGTTTTCAGCAAAATCATTATGATAGACAAGCAGAGTACAGATGGAGGTGCTAAGTGCTGACCAATATGGAGAGGTGACAACCACGTTGTTTATTGAAGTTCTGTCGAAAACAATGTGAAAGTGGTTGAAATAACAATTAGTACTCATTGAACATTAGCCACAAAAATGAACAGGATGTCTGTGGTTCCGGAAACCTTGAAGACAAAGAGATAAGAACGGAAATCGCCACGTTTGTTAGGTCATTATTTCACTAGAGTCCAGTGTTAACATATTCTCGGCGGTGCGTATTGATTCCAATATGCAAGTTGACGGGCACTGTAGTCGGTGCATATTGAGTTCAATTCATTTTCTTTTACCGCATAGAGCTTTTTTCTCATACTTTCTATGCTTAATCGATAGCTTTTCTAGCATAGATGCTCCGTAATAGTTTACCCTTGAAGCGCTTTCCTTTACCTTCAGTAATTTACAAGGAACCTTTCTTCTAACGAGCTCATTGACCAATACTTTAGTTGACGATGGATTGTTATTTCACTTCAGTCGCTACGATGAAGTAGAGTTATCGTATGAAATTCTTAGATATAAAAGCTTCCGAAATAGAGTCAACATAAGCCGCAGAAGACTCCCACATGATGTCAGCAATGTGGTTTTATTCTGGATCATAGTAACATGTACTAAATAGTAGCATGCATATCATAAATGTCGTTAGAGAGACAGACCAAAGTCTCCTCTATAATTCTGCCATTATCTCAACCTCTCCAATCCTCTAGTTATCACAATGCCATCTACTGTCTTAAAATTAGAATGTCCGTAACGACATGAAATTGGGTGTCGTCCCACACCGGAGCCAAAAGGATAAGAAAATTTACGCGTGCGGCTAATGTAGTGAAATAGCTCAGTAAATTTGTGAACACATGTTGACTATGATATTAACAAGCACAACACTTCGATCAATTCAGTTTGCCCACTCAAGAGTATTAATGCCACCAGTTCCCTCCATACCTTTTCATTTGGACAGAGAGTGAATGCTAAAACTTACGATGCATGCCAAACATTTTACACTACTACTCCTTGCCACACTTCACTGTACTGCTTGAATAAAAGCTGTGAAGTTCCAAGAATCAGCATAACTAACCTGTTAAACTCCTGGGCAGGCCAGTGGTTCTCAGGACTGTGATGGAAATCCCTTACGGTAACATTTTTCTCGTCGAAATTGATGCAATACCTGCGATAAAACTCCATAAGAGGATGATTCTTTAACATGTACTAGAAGCTGGGAACTAAATTGAGATCTAACCTCGAATTGTAGGAGTGCTCACATTTAACAGCCCAATCGAGATTGAATCGCAGAGAAAAAACAAAATATAATAAATTTTGAGCTGCTCGAAGCCCTTCAACATAGAGTCGCTCGGCGACGTGCCATGTCAACGCCCAGCCGAGGCCTAAAACAGTTTTCATTACGGAAACACTTAATGTGGTTCCCTTAGCTCAGGTCTTTTTCATTGATAACTTCAAGTCATATTCGGAACATCTCCTCGATGGGGCTATTTTTTACGCAAAGCTGCTAGTCAGTGTGATTTAGATCAGAGCCGGAACTGAAATACTGACTGAGCGTACACTGCACATATCATCGTTCTATTTCAGTGATGCTGTGTTACAACGAAGACGTGCAAGGTCGTTGAAGGAGTTTGTGAGAAAAAACATTTTGAGAGAAATCGGGGTAAAATCGGACTCGTCCAAAATCCAAATGAAAATCGTCCATCTCTTAGAATTGAAATAAACAAGCGAATCCGGCTTATTCGCTAAATATCAACAAATCTACTTCTTGTCGGGTTTCATGCTGTTCCGTCCATAGTAGTCTCCTTTCACCGAAATCGAACATAGTTTGGTGATTTGTGGACGAATTTGTCCACTTCTAAGCAATCCTCTTTTTTTGAGGGTATTTGTTCGCCTTCCGATAGCTTATGTAAGTTCATAGAAATACTTAAAGACTACTTTTATTTTCAAAGAGTTTAGTTGTATTTGCTAGAGTTAAAGAATTGATTAAACATAGAGGTGTGAGGCTGTTCGTTCAGAACTGGACAGTTTCATAAAGGTAGCGACGAGGCTACTTTTCTTAAATCTCTGATTAAGGCCGTGCCGAAAAACATTTAAGCACAATAACAACCTCGTGCAAGCCTATCAATAAACAGAATTAATGATCACCGATACCGAGGTTCAACGAAAGCCGGAATTGAATGTCTGCTTTGCCATATGCCAGCTGATACTAATCTGACTGGTGCAGGATAAATTGTCACCAAGAAGACATATTTTCGGTTTGCAATCGACCAAGGACCGTACTGTATCCTGGAGAATTGCGAGTGAGGTCAGGTCATTTCAGTTCGCCAAAGTCCTGCATAAAATGCCAGCGCTGGGACCGTACTTCGTTCGTGCAGCACTCCGCTCTACTCGATTAGTATCAATGTGACGGCAACGAAAACCAACATCGCAAAGAAGAAACAACTGCTGTGGACATTGGACTCGAATATTCGTGGTTTTCATGAAGGAGAAACCGCCAAACGTTTGCCATAGTAAAGATTTATAACAACGTCGTGTAAGCTGATCAATACACTAAAATTATGTGAGCCATTTATTATAGGTACGAAGGAAAAAATATTTACTTGACTCCACAAACCACTGAACACGCTAAATTTAAGTGCCAATGCCAGAGGAAATTCAATGTCATAGAATCTGTTCCTTATCAGTAGAACAGCACCACTGGCAAAAAATAATTATCAGCCTACCTCTGCAAATTACTCTACATTCCTTACTCATATACCACTGCTTCGGTAATTTCCCACGCTGTGCATTTTATAAAATCATACGTGGACCGCCGAGTGGTCGGGATGAGCTGCACAGGGGTCATTTTCTTTCCAATGGCTTATATTGGCACATAGAACCTTTTTCTACAACTATTGAAATTAACCGAAAAGTTATCGGAGACAGATTCGTGTCAGCTCGGCTAGGAAAAGTTCCGTTCTGAACATGGAAATGTAGGAAAAACGTTTTCTTGAACAAGTCCATTGATCGATAAATTGACAAGGAGTTCGTTGTGAAATCGACTCCAACCGATAAAGTGAATCATAGGTATTGTGGGTAGAATATACAGGTATACGAAACACTGAAATAGACGCAGAACACGTTGCAAAGCACTTCCAGATACAGACAGGAATATGTTCGCATGAAGGACGACAGTGACAAATAGTAAATAACGGCACACATTCCACCCATTCATAAAAACCGATAGATCAAAGTCTTTTCTACAATCTTATCATATCCATAGCTCCTCAAACCGTCAAGTCATCGGAAAACTATCGTCTATTTTCGGAAAACCAGCAAGCCCGTAACGGGTGAACAATAGGCGCGGTCCCAAGCGGCAGGGCCGTTAGACACCACGCGTCGCGAATGTTTAGAGAGAAACATGACTGTAGTGGTTCATTTAATTTCGAGGATGAGGACGCGTTGTTCATCTTGAAGAGATCGAAACTCTCAAATGTGGCTGGAATCAGTGGGCGCGAAACGATTCCGTGGTTGTGGTAGAGCAAAATAATTAAAAGCAGTTATGCCAGACACACTGTTATCGAGTAATCAATCATCATAGAAAACATTCCAGACAAAAACTATTGGATTAAGACGAAAAGATGATGCTTCTGAAGTCACAAGTATTGATTCGTATAAGGGTAAGACGGATGTCACCACTATTATAGACGGCTGACTCAGCACTATTATACATCCGACTGAGGTCTGCCTGACTTGACGCGAACACAACGTCCGGATTTCCGCGGACGGATTCGAATCTTACATTCTTGCGACTATTCGATTGAAGGGTGTTTGTTTCTAACCAGCCAATCATAAATGCGTGTGTTCAAAGGAAAATCGCAAGACAGAATCTCTTAAGTGGATGTCTCACACGCTTAGAGTTTTCCCCGTCCAATTCCTAGAAACTGATCATACAAAGATAAGGTCAGAGACGTGAAGAAAGTGAAGAACACAGGCCTCATAGCTACTCTAAAATGAAAGGTAAAAATAGAATATAATGTGAGCAAAACGAAGCAAAATGGAAAATAAGATATGAGTGTTCGTTCCGCATATGAGAAATCAATGAAATGAAGTCTGTCAGACGATTTTAAAGGTTATGGGGGTTTGTTCCACAAATTTACCGCGACGATTGCATAAAGTTGGAAAAACTAGGGCTATTTGTTCTGCCGTTAATATTTTGGTTAACGTGCTCCCAAATATGAATGAGTAATTAACCCCACCTAAGCCCCTCTAATCGAATGGATACCCCTAAGCGAGAAGAAAGAACGAGGATTTAAAAAGATGGCAATCGGAAACAGAACTATGAAAACTCAACAAACCCATAAGGGGCCAGTAAACTCTCATATTTTCACTATGTATGGTACTTCATGCTCTACTGTTTATTATTTATTTATGCTCTACTATTGCTCTACTATTTATTAATTTCGCAAAAAATCTATACAAAATACACGTTGTTAAACTCTTAACAGGGTAGAGTTATGTCTTCTAGTAATTTCATCGAGATTCAAAATTGCAGAAAAAAGATGATAGATGTGAACTAGTCAGTAGGACAAGCGTTCGATTAGAGTTCGGTGGTTCAAGCGGAGGTGACACTTGACCTTCGACGAACGTCCGTCCGGCCGAGTGACGCCATTCCATCACACCATCCCACCACAACCCCACCATAATATCGATCACGTTTGAATTCCTAGAACGAACGACAGTGGAAATCACCAAATTTTGGCCTCACTTATAATCTTCATTCCACATATAGAGCTCAGATCGTCGTCCACCGCCATGTGACGACGATCCAAACAGCGCGGACCTCCGGCAACGTCGTCGAGCCGTCACCCCGGCGATGGTGGCCGTCCGGTCGCCGACGATACAGTACGGATAGCGGATTACCAAGTGGGAACCGTCGTCACATCAACCAGAACAGCGAAATTATATCCCCACACGATCATGCGAGTACTACTTTTAGTAAAACATCACAATGAACATGCACTATTTACTTGATTACACTTACAATGAACTCCTAGATACCTACTGTAGACCTTTAGTTTCTTCGAAACCCTTCGCCACTTATGCTCTCGCTGGGTGTCCTGCTCAACTTTCGGTTACTTCCAAACAAGAATTTTTGCTATGCTTGTGGAAAATAGGGTTGTTTATGAGCATCAATAATAACGACAGCAATCATAATAATAGTAGTAATAATACGATCGTTGACAAGATTCGGAAGTCAACCATTGTTCTATTTGAAAGGAAAGAACAGTACATAACGTGGAAGACGAGGAGGTCAGGAAAACTAGTGTAAGCACATTTATTATTAGATGGGTCACAGAAAAGGCCCATCTAAATACTTCATTGTTTTCCGCTTTCTCAATAACCAGAAGTAATCTAACAGACCGCGAAAAATTAATCGCATCAAAAGAGTGACAAATCAACGAAAGAGATACGAAAAAACTGAAGAAATCACCGGAAGCGATAGGTGCGAGACGTCTGTAGGTGAGCACTGGTCCATGCGTGGACAGATTTCCCACGGACAGTATCAGTGAAGCAGCCGGAATTGCGAAAAGTGGAAAGAACACTATCCAACTGACAGGTGTAAGGGCAAGTTGTGTCGCCAGCGGTGCAACGGCAAGTAATGCGGTCGAATAACCGTACGCATCGTCATAACCGAACATGCTCAGCTCAGAGGTGATTTCCAGATCCAGAATAGGAACATGGAACAGAGCAGAACGAACTGGGAGAAGCGAAAACGGGAACGGCAGATGTAGAGTGGGCAGGGCGACCTGCTGCGGGTGGGTGAGTGGCGAGGCGGCGACGGCGGCGCTCCTATCACACGCACTGTCATGAGCACATGGCAACTGGCGGTCGGCTCCGCCCAGGTGTGTCGCGCCATTGTGCCCGGCCGGGGACAAACACCATCCTGGACGCGGGCAAACAGTCTCCGACGACAGCCGTAGCGGTGCAGCGCTCGAGGAGCACCGGAAGCAATAGTTGCTCGTTCCTGATCAATGCGCGATTGCATCTATGCACTAGTAGAAATTCGTTGTGTTAGATTGAAGTATGGTAAATGTTTTACGAGAAGAATTCGGTCATTGTTTACGATTTCCTGCACCTGAAAAACGCATCGAAAAAGTTTCAAGATTTCACGACTGGTTTTCTTTTGACAAACTGGAAACTTTCCAGTGTAATTCGCAGAGGCCTTTCGGTTCACTTGATATTTGTCATATCCTGTCCATCGTTTTGGACGAATTTTGAACTTTCCATTGTGGAGACCGCCATAGAAATTGTTACACTCCGCTTACTAAAACTAAAGGAGGTTATGACGACTGCGCTAACAGCGATGATCATACGAGCTATATATAGATCACATGCTCAAAAAATGACCTTCCAACTTCAGCACTTATGCGACGACGTGATCTCCATTGATTTAATGCTGTAATACTTTGCACACATGAAAAAAAGTGCAGGAAGTATAAACATTATGCTTTGTGAGTTACTTAATTTCTCAACTTCTTCAATTGTGAAATCTTGTTTTGTTGTTAAATTAACAACATCATCCCGAAACAGACAGCTAAATGCATATTTCGTATAGCATCAAACTTCAATGAACTCTAACACAGCGCTGGATTTGTTTTTCAAGGCTCATATCCCTCGAGTAGCGAAACGATTGAAAAAGAGGAATTTTGCCCGTAGGGCAAAGTGGGACTCCAACTGTGTTGTTTGTAAAGTTAGCACTACCGCCAAAATCGTTTTGCAAAAATTAACTCTAGCAATATTTCATTATGTACAAGTTTTAACAGGTTTTCAAACAAGAGCAATATTTCATGAAAGCTTTATAAACGCCTAGAGGATGAGGTCGCAATGTTTGTCGTAGGGCCATCATTTACTACTATGTGTCATCTGTAATAAAAGCGTCAGTTTCCTTAAATTCCTAGAGGTTTAGAATACTGAATTCGATTAGTTTCTTTTCATATATAACCCACCAGAGCTTTTGGAATTTGGATATGTTTACGGTTTCTGTTTGAAAATTTTTGGTGTTCATTATGAATATCGTGGAAAGCAGATCGAGTTGACCGCCCTGAAATCCTGAAAACCATGCTACGGCGGTCCCAGATCACTAAACAGTCAGTGTCTAGCATTTATGGATCAGAGAGAGGTTTTCCCAGACAACACTGACACCACTTTCTGAACCCGGAGAGGATGGGAGTTTTGGCAAACTTAATGTGGAACTAAAGAAGAGTTTTCGCAGTGGTTTTGCGCGTAATGAATGACGTCTCTTCCACTGTGTTACACGTGTCCATTTTAAAAAAAAGTTGGTTGAAATTGAGCTAAAACCTAACGAACGAAAAGTGAGTGTTTCGTTGTGACGTTTTTAAAATAGCAAAAACAGAAGCTCATTGCCATTTCTTTAAGGTACTGCTTACAAACGAAACCGAGAGATCAGCGGCATAAAGTTTTTCCACACGCCAGTGTGATTTGATGAAAGAGTAACTACTAAATGAAGCAACTGCGTGGCACTGCTCGTTGGTTGATTGAACTTCGTCAGAATCTGGGTAGGTACGTGAGATCCCTAGATGGTAAGCCATCCTGTAAATACGGCTGAGCTTCACCACGCATTTCACGGAGACGATGCGTCTTGAACTCGGTTCGTTATATTCCAGATAAGCTTGCAGTTTTGTCCTAGTCAAAAACTTTGTCAAAAACCAGAAATGATCGGAACGAGGCCTAATGCAAAGAAGTGATGATCTAACAAAAACAGCTCTTCGTCTAAGATTTCGTCTCTATTGATTAAGCTATTAGTCATAGCCACGAGTAGGCGTCAACTTTCGTCTGCTGATAGCAGTGCACTTCACGACGAGGCGTACGCAGCCAAACTGGCAGTTCAACACGAAGAACGGAGAAAAAACAAAAAGGTCTTCTGAAATTTCAGCTAATATTCCCTGTTTTTTTTAAATGAAAAGACGACTGCTGAATTTTGTTTTCTTCACATACGAAGGTGTAATGGTATGGTACTATTACGGAGCTTTCTCTCTCATCTTAGAATAAAGTGGAGTGGAATGGCGACCTTTGATTGTTATAAAGTTTGGGTGTATTTATTTGTTGCTGGATCCATCGCGATATCCAACGAACTCTGTAGGTTTCATCCGGTGTTTCCGAGGTGTCTGAATGCCCGAGTTCAGGAAGACCTACAGACCAAGAATCCAGGTGAAGCAGCTTTAACCATAAGTTCAAAATACCGTTGTCCAACATTCCTGTGCTTGAGATTCTTCTTCAATAATAGAGATGTTTGAGCTGTTTCATAAAGTTGTATAGGGTTTAAGCTTAATCAGGTCTTATCATCGTTCATGATCTAAAATGAAGATACCACGTACGTCTTGAAGTCTCAGAAGTCATCTTTAGCATTTTTTATACGTGACTTTTCAACGTAGTACGCTGTACATATAATGGTGACTGCAAATTCCCAGATTCCTCTCACAAATTTTTCGCTCTTGTTGCTCATACCAAAGTCTTCACCTCTTTGTTTTGTTTCGTTATTCCACGTTTGGTGATCTTCCACAGTTCAAGCAAGTCGTCAATGTGGGACTCATTACACCAAATTTTTGTCTTCAGTGACCAACACTTTGTGGAAGCTAGGATGCTGTCCTAATCAGAGATTTTTTTTGTGTCATTTACTGCGGAGGTTCAGTATTTGCAACAGTTTTTCTGGTTGGTTACAGAAAGACTTCTTTTCCATCATTTGGCATTTATACATTTTTCGAAAAGCCATCGCACTATTCTTACTCATACAATTCTATTGCTAATAGGTATCTCGATTGTTTAGACTTGAACAGTATGCAAGTTGTCGAGATCCGTCTTATCGTAACATCCTCAAGTAGGTAGGCTGAGAAATCGCAAGTTTCGTTGCCCTCACAAGCATTGCTGCAGCGCTGAAAAAATTGGAACCTCGAAGAAATGAGCCACCTCTCGACCTACAACGCTTAACGACCGTTCGTGGCGAAGATCTGGGAACATTCTAGCACGAATATCTCAGGACTAAAGCGGAGATCACATTTGCCTGGAATTTCATGTGTCATTCAGTGGAGAAGATTTTCAAGTCGAACATCGAACCTACATCCAAACTTAACTACTGTGCTTGTTGTTGGTTGTTACTGTTGGTATCCGCACTGAACGGACATGCAACATTTATGGATAAACCATCTTAGTATCTTTGTATAAATTGTCGTGATCATGAAAGTTTGGTTTTATGTTTATTGGATTTCATTTCTTAACTGAGTTCGAGCAAAATACAGTGATGGCGTCCTTATCAGTAGATGCATCACTGCTTACACTCAGCTCTGATGGAATTCATGGAATTTGAGATAGATCTTCGCTTAAGCGATTACTGTATAGAAAATCGTTAACCAGAGGACATCGTTACCAAAAAGGAAATATCGCTAATGACAGGGTAGATGAAGATGTTTTGCAAACGTTTTTTCCAAGGATCAATAGAGCTGTCATAACAAATTACCTAGTATTTTATTAAGCAAAGCACACGGAGCAGAACTTAACTTCTAGACACTCAAAAAACTTCTTCAATAGTTTGGGTATAGAAGGAACTCGTTCATGACATATTTATTCAAAAATAGTGGGTTGCTTTTTCTCATTAGTCTTTTCCTGGCGTGTAGTAAAATTGCTGACAAAAACGATGAGTGAGAGAGACATCTAGAAAAAAGCGATGTCAACAAAAATGTTTGAATACACTAAGTGATACAGTAGATGTGTAAAGACAGTAGCCGTAAGGATTCTACGAGAGTTGTCGTCTTAAGCGACGACTACCCTCCTTCTGGGTCCTCATAGAAGTTCCGCAGCAGGTGAAACTTCATAGAATGGGTTCCGTTGTCGCGTAAATTATAATGTTCACGAGAATCGGGCATGTAATCCTTTTTTCAGTCGTTCATATTCGTTAGTAAAATCGAGTTCTTGCATCTTTATATTTTTAGGCTGAGAAATATTACACAAATTCGTGTGACAAAAACGAGTAGGCACGAAAAAAGACTACGTTCTTTTCTTCACCACGGTCTTGACAACCCCATCGACTGCCATCACACTAGGTCACACATAGCTTCCTGAAAAAAATTGTTGGAGTACAAAGTATTCAAGCGAATATCTAATGTTTTACCTCTGTTTATGTGATTCTGCGATGATATGTGTATGTTTTAAGCCCCGTACATCGTATCAGATCGTTGAAATGCATTTCGCCCGACCATAAATAACGTTTCCAAAGACAAAACAAAATAGTGGAAAAGTACGTTGACATTAGAAGAGAAATAAATAACATTAAGAACGGTAAAGGGTTTGATGTTGATCAGTCCCAAAAGGTCGATCTCGATGTATTCGGCCACAATCGTTGAAGTGATTAGATGGAAATTCGGACTATACAATCAGTCACAATGCTGCTGGGATATGAGCAAAACTCAGACCTTCACATTCTCTTTGAGGTCTCAATTACTGTTCTCGGGGCTCACGTGTTATCCACTGCATTGTCTTTCACTCAACCATTTTTTTACCCTAATGGTGCTATCAGCAATCATCCGTCAACGAGAATGATCTGTGGAGCATAAATCGGCATTGAGCTCAGTTAAGAAGGTAGCATGCAGTAAATCAAAGTTAAACATAATCAGTGTTTCGTTATCCCAGACAAGTTCGCTATCAGTTTGCTCACCTCGGAGGAAGGGAAGCTTTGAAGCGAGGAAACGAATTGAATAAAGTGCCGGAATCCGAACAGTGCTTGATGTCGAATAATGTGGAAAGAAGAAGAAATAAGAAAATCCCTCAGTAATCTCATATTTGACATATCATGGCCACTCATACGGGTTTTGTGTCTTGGACTGACCATCCAACTATTCCAAATTTCGAACCAGGAACAGAGTCGATGAAAGGAATGAGAACTGAAAGAATGTCTGACATGTCAAAGCTGATGTGTTCTACGACTATTTATAAGTCCATTAGCCAACACTTTTACACAACAACTGAAATAATACGCAGGAGTATTACAGGACGGAAAAGTTAAGCTGTGTATTGGTCTGTCAACCATATGACCATTGTATCGAAAAAGCCTCGGCATTGAGTGCTCTTTCTGAAAGTACCTTAAGATTGCGTCGAATAAGCTGCATCTGGAACACAGAATAGAAAGCTTAATTCACATCTGTGATATCACCAATTTGTTCTCAAAGGGAAGATCGGAACCTTATTCGTATTGAAATGTACTCCATACAACTGATAGTATGGGATACATATCAGCAGAAGAATAGTACCAGGGTAAACTAAAAGTAGGAAAGGCAATGCATCCTAAGACCGAGAAACCATGCAACATTTTGTCTTAATGGTGCTGACTTTCAACTACAACTATCAACTTTTGCTTCCGCTCCCTTGTACTTGTTAAAAGGTGTGGACAAGTCGAAAACTTTCGAGAACTGGTACTTGGTGGGAATCAATTCGCGAGGACAACATTTATATCATTGACAGCACGAAAGAAGGCCAAAGGCACCAATTGCCAGTTGTCCTGAGATCTGTTGACCACAAAAACCTATGATCGACATCCTGCTAGCACCCGTCAATCATGTATTGAGACCAGTCTTGAGAAAGAACACTCGCTGACTACAACGGTCAATAAAGAATGGACATAATAGAGTGGATTCTAAGGGAGTCATAGATTGTTCCTAATCGAGGCCACTTTTCAGCAGACGGCTTCACCGCCCACGTTGACCAAGGGTAATTTATTTAAACTCGATCGAAATCGGGCACACTAACATAATGTTTCACCACAGATAACACAGGCCATATCCATAGAGTAATTATCGCAAAGTAAAAAAACGAAAGCGGTTGCGCGAGTAACGAAGATAAGCTGTTCAAGCACAAAAGTATCCACAAGCTATAACTACTTGCATTTTCGACAAAGGGACGAGTAGCACAGTGGTATTCGTGCTATCTACTGCTATCAAGGCGCATGTATGACCCCTTTATAGGGCTCACCAAGCTTCATTATCCTTCGTAGTCAGAAAATCTGCACGGTAAATCGGTTGATCATTGATACAAGGAAACGTGACGAATACAAGTGCTGAGATCTGCACAGTAAGTGATGCAGCGTTATATTTAGGAAAAGTTCTCTATAAGCATTACAAGGGTTTGACGAATATTTTACTGACTATAGCTGACATCATACGCGGTCAACATGAGCGCGAAAAACTTATTGGACGTTACCAAGTAGAAAGTCCGTTCTGGGTATCATAATCACACTTTAGGTTTGTAAAGTGGCTTTGAAGTACATATTTAATATCGCGAAACTATGAAGCGTAGATAATGGAGAAGGTTTAATAAAGCTTGATGAAGAATGTGGGCCCTATTCAAGACATATGCTGCCATAAATTGTCGTTGTAACAACAAAATTGTGTTAATTAAACCAGTTAGGTGGCAGTTCTTGTATGAAAAACATAAAATGTTTGTTATATTATCAGGAAGGTGTAATAATAAGCCTCCTAACGGTTTACCGCCTCATCGTGGCTGGGAGGTGTTCCTGGGTGTCGGACTGCGATGTACAGCGGGAGATTCATTCCCTGGCAGGGTCTCCCAAGCCGAGGAGGAGGCCGGTGTTTCCATCAGAAAGCCTAGCTAGGAGTAAACCAATACCAGTATCCACCACCGTCCTGGTATCAAAGTCGCATGGTGGTAAATCTCCCTCAGGTCCACAAGAACTGCGGCTACCTGTGGTGGTGAAGACCTGTGGCAGACTTTGGCCAGGTTGACCTCGGAATTCTAAGAAACCATAATGGCTTAACCAGCAAATCTCCAAAAAATGGAGATTATGCTGGAGCCCGCACAATCAGTGAGGACGGACCATTCAAGTATCCAGTAAGTAAGTAATAGTAAGCATTTGAGAGATTTGTTTGTTGTTTGGAGAAAACTAGCGCTGAAATATGTCCTCATTAAGATACTTGAGTAAGCACGTCGAAGCTACATACCTCAATCAACCACGTGGAATTCTTGGACTGACAAGTGAATGCAAGCCGGATATTAGCGCTCGTTGGGAAGCATTTAGTCACTTGATACACTGGAAAACGTTCCTGAAAGAGTAAATCCAAAAAATCGTAAGCGCATTTTTCGATAATCGTCTCCAGCTAGAAGAAGTATTTTACAATAGAATCCCAACTAATGTAGATTAGTTGAATATGTACGGTAATAGAAAGTTTACAAAAAAAGCAACACCTCGTCTTTGCATTTGAGCAGCGAACCTGAGGAGAAGAAAAGTGGTTCATTGTTGTCGTTAAACTGAAAAACAGGTTCTACAAAAGCCAAAAGTTCCAACAATACCTATAGAAAAAGCATCCACGAAGTAGATTCTAAGCAAGCGTTTGTCAATGGGGCTCATGATTAATGTCAAGGGAAACAGTAGAAATCAAAGTAGTTACTGGCTCGGAATACCGCATGGTTTCGAAGGCGATTCGAAGAGCGATGTTGCTGTATCCAAAGTCTACTAGATGAGTCATATTCTAAAAGATATGGTTTGCCAAGTATATTCGATTTAGTGCAAAAACGCATAGGTAAAAAATCAGAAGTAAGACAAAGTTTGCGTAGGAAATTTCTGGAGCATTTTTAAAATATGGAAAGAATTGGAACCTATAGCAACTTAGTCACAACGATTTTTCACACGAACAGTCTCTTCATCTACTCTGCAAATCTCAGCACTTCTTGCATTCGTTTCTTCACAGCCATCATCCATGGAGGCCCCTCAAATTTGTGCATAGGTTTAGATGATGCGTGGACAATTTCGTGCTTTTAAGGAATATCGTTTGAAAGTGGTTGACATTATTGTTTCAGGAGTCCTGTGGCAGTTGGGCTTAGGCATTACCTTCCCCATTGCAAAGAACCAATCGATCCTAAACCAGTTTATGTTACCAGTCTCGCTACGTTAGAGCAAACAGAAGCTTGATGAATATGAGACGAGTTCGAACCATGATAGTGCTCAGAGTGGACGACATCACTACCACTGCGGTACCTTGTCAAGCAGCAGCCGAATATACATTAAAGATTGAAGGGTGTTTTAGATGTTAGAGGGAACAAGTCGAATACAAGAAACAGTGGGATCCGCACAGTAAATGTGAATGATGGGTTGTGTAAAAAAAGGAAATCATGAGATAACCTGATCAGAGCAGTGAGTAAAAAGGCTGAAGCTTCATCTATAAAGAAGTTGAAGAATCCATATTGAGACCATTGTTAAGGTATCTGTTTCACTATGTTGATTAACACTTAACACTTTGGTGATAGACACTTTAAGTTCATCTCCTGATATGTTTTTATTTGCTCGTTTATTCTTCCCTGTAGCGTTCTTGACTTAATTTGATCTTTCCCAGTTGATTTCCTACGTAGAAATGCTGCCGATGAGATAAAAATTGAAAAAATAAAAAATGATACAACCACAATGTTGCTGAGATAAGGCGCCAAGTCAAATTCAAAATGATATTCCAACCCCTGGGTGTGTTTTGCTCGTGACCACATGTGAACAACGTGTGGGCCAGTCTCACTCGTAACAGCACGGTGAGTAGCCTTTTGATCAATATGGAATCTATTTAAAAGTTTGATCTTCATTAATACTAATACTGGGATATTTGCAAAGCTCCGGAATGCAGGCGTCCGCGGTGTGGAACGAACGCGCTACTGCCCATTTCTGGGACTAACGCGTTCACCAGCAAACTATGCGAATTCTTCGTTCTGTCTGTTTCTCAGCTAGTGTTCTATTGATCAGTGCTATCAATCAGCAATCATCCGTCAACAGGATTGATTTGGGGAGTTCGAATCGGCAATGAATCCAGTCAAGCTGAGGCTGTAGTCGAAATCACAATGTTTGCTTTTTTATTTACTGCCTAATACAATTTTTTAAGGCAATGTATTATATGTAATACAACAACAGTGATCAGATTGGTGACAATAATAGTGATCACAATGTATCACATATAATATCTTGCCGTGAGAAATTCGAATAGGCAGCAAATAAAAGTGTTAATTCGTATGAAGTGCTGAGATATCAGTCCGGACCGGACCCGGATGGTGTAGTGGTGAAGTGCGCTGCTCTCCTGTAAGGGCAACAGCGCGTGTTCGTTCTCCACCGCATACACCTGCGATCCGGAGTTTTGCAAATATCTCAGCACTTCATACGAGTTATATTTCACAACATACCCTGCCATTAAGAAAAAGGCAGTAAATAAAAGAGTTAAGATTGTGATCAAAAGTGTTAATATTGTGATCTCGACTACAGCCTCAACTTAACTGCGGTCATTGCCGACTTGGGCTCCATAGATCAATTCCTTTCACGGGTGATTGCTGATGGCACTGATCAAGAGCAAAAGACAGGCTAAATGAAAAACCAGAGCGGTGTGGTAGTGAATGCGTTAAAGGACAATAGCGCGTTCGTTCGCCACCACAGACACCTGCGGTCCGGAGTTTTGCAAATATCTCAGGATCATTGTGGTTGTATCACATATAATACCTTACCGTTAAAAATTGTAATAGGCAGTAAATAAAAAAGTTAGCATTCAAAAATATTAGCAAGGCAGTTCTAAGGTAGAAATAAGATTGCTTTATCGCGACATAATAATAAAGTAGTTTTTAGTAAATCAGACGATACCAAATTCAGGACACATTTCTGAAGAATCGTCTCAAGGCAAGAACGGATTACGAGCCCGACGTTGTAACTGGCGCGGGTGATTTCGCGAGCTATTTCATATCCCAGAGTACCAAGCTGAAAAACGGTCTATGAAGCTGCTAAGAAACCAGTGTGTAGGTGTCTTTGTGTTAATTTTCGTTCGAGGGTTTATGTTAAGGTAACTAGGAGCTCGCGTAATGCAATGACTAGAGGTGCCCTACAATACACATGCGGTCGTTAGTTCAATCTCGCTTCCCTGACTCATCAAATCATCCATCATTACGGAGTTATCCTGATTGATAAAATGTCTGCAGGATAGCAGCACTGACGTGATGGACAGATAGGCCACCACAAGTCATTATATAGACCAAAGATGTATTTAATATACAAAGTGCAGCGACAAAGCGATGCTTAAGAAGGGCAGATCTAGAGGAATCGGTAGCGATAGCTGAAAAATCACCGGATACTCAACGTCGTCAGTTAGCTCGTAACCGCCTGTATGACCGTCTAAGTGAAACAACAAATTGCGTAATTTGCCCTTACGGCAGGGACAGTGACTGTATGGGTTCAGGTACGATATACTTGATTTCTTGTAGTACTTGCGGAGACGAATATATTGGCGAAACGGGCAGACTTTGATGTATCCGCATGAAAGAACACCTAAATGGCAAACGAAAATCAAAACAAATCATGCCACCATAGACGCCTAGGATACAAAAACATAGCAGAGAAGATTTTGATGTAAAAGTCGCTATCATCGCACGGGATCCTAAAACACCAACACGCGAGTTTCTCGAGGCTTTTCGGATATATTCCAAAAATCCGAGAATGAATATCAGGGAAGAATGCCCCGAGATAACGCGTGATCTAGCCCCGTATCTCAGAATAGATTTTTGATGTGGGTGGTGCAGTAGTCAACCATATGCGACTCTAAGCGGCTGTTCTTCCTCGCTGAAAGGCAGGTAAAAAACGGTGCGGTGGGTTTATCGAGAAACCGGTGATCGTGTGATTATTTTTCAGATTTTCATCTTTCTGTTTGCATTTTTGAAGCGTTTGACCTAGTAAATTACATATTAGTGTACCCTTCCAGGCTCTGAAGAGTGCGATACTGCCGAGACTTCAACTACCGTTGTGTTGTATGTGTTATAGTTGTAAGGAAGTAAAGGTGTGCTGAATCGCAACCTCGCGATTGCTGTAAAAAAGAGAACAACAGATGTATTTTATCTTTAATGATGCTTGTTGAATGAATGTAGAGCGCACTATTCAGCGATTGATCAGCATCGAACGCTTCGTTCTTTTATCGTTTACATTAAGACAAGTAATCTGGAAGTCAAGGAATCGGCTGCTTGCATCGTCATTCGCAGTCCTTTATTGTCTGTTTCCAGATTACCTTATTCCTTTTGGCCTAACACATTTTCTTCTGTAATCAATCGGTTGACAAATTGTTGCAATCACGAAAGCCGCAAAACTTCCCTCCAACTCAAGACGCATAGCAAATGCTTATGGTGAGAAATCGAAGTCACATTAGTAGGAGCCACTACGAGTGTCCAGGAAATATGAAACTGTTAGGTCAACAATAGACCACTTTCCCATACAAACGACACTATTGCTCTTTAGTGATTTCAACCGAAGAAAGGCAAGAGCAACCGACATAGGCCAAATAAGTGACGTGGGAATAATCGCAGAGAGGTATTCAGACGAGAAATGTCCTTAGTTCGTTTGGTTGTTCACCATTCGTTATCCTCCTGGTCAACTCGTGCGAAATTATTTCACCTCACTGGCCATTCTCCCTCTGCAGACACCACGTCAAAATAGGAACATTACTACAGAGAGTTATTCACCAATCTTAGCAGCTGAAAGGAGTAAGCTAGATTCGCCCCATGCTCAGTTACAAAACAACTTCCTCTTGAGTAATGTCAGTGAGTTTAAAGTCATATTTGGAAAAGTCAGTAGAAGTTGAACTCATCGACAAATTCGGAATGGGATAGTTCGTCTCTCCATGAAAAATCAGTCTTCAAGAACGAAAAAAACCACTAGTAGAAGTGGAAATGTCCAGATTATTGAATCGAAAGAAGGCAACGAGCTCCTTCTCAAAGGAGTTAGAAGCCTGGAATGCACCTCAGTTCATCAACAGTGATGTTCGGATTCATCTCTATCACCACGTAGGAGATGCTCCGAGAAGCAAAAAAGCTAAATCTTCCATTGTAATCCTAAGACCGACTTTCTGTTACCGTTGCCATTGATCAACAATGCATTGTTTTGTGACACAGCAAAACGGTGGATGTCTAAAAGGAGCTGTTTATTATTCGAATGCAAATTTATGGGTTAAGTTTTATCTGCTGCGGTTGTGAAAGTGTTTGGCTCAGTGGACTGCATGTCAATTTGACATTTCCAGCTCCGAAGAAGGCGAAACCGCCGAAACATCAGCTATTGTGTGCTAATAAGTGGTATAATACCAACACACCTAATACATGTGGTAGTAGTAGGTGGCAACCGCAAAAGGTTTCTTCCCAGGATGGTTTACATCGTAACAACAACAAAAAAAACTGTTCATAGCAAGATATGTCGTCGGCAGATATGAAACTACAACGCTCCTATAAAAAGGAGTAAAGCCCTCGGCGTTGATCAATCTTTGAGGGATGCGCTATGCATTCGACTTCATTAAGTATCTTTGGAGATGATTGAATGCATATCTGACCTTTACAATGGCTCGCGGTGGCTTACCGATGTATCGAGCCAGTGCTGCTATCCTCTCAGATAAGTCTGGTACCAATTTTTCGACCCTGGAGGGATGGAAGGCTTGGTGAGCCATGGGCGTGGGAATCGATTCCACGTGTGTGGCGCCTCCAACCACTGCGCCACACGCGACCTTACGCTCCTATATATGAAGATTGTACTACTATCACCTCTTTCCATCGGACTGGGATAAAAGCACAAAAAATTCCACTTCAGCATTTTCGTCCCACACTTAAAAACTTTCAAATCTCTGCTGAAGAAAGCAAATCCCAAGAATCCTTCCCTCTAACGTTGAGAGTTGCAATCAAAAGCATGAAGGCTGGCACAGTCCCAGTACCAGAAAACGTCGCATCCTACTTCAATCTTTTCGTTTTCCCACTTTTTTTCTCAAGCTGGAAGCCACGAACTACAACCTGTTCTTGTCACCCATATAATAATTTGTCTTCAAAACAAATTATTCCCAAAGGAAATCTGCTGGAACTATGGGGACTGCGATGTTATACCTTTTTGTTTTCTGCCTACTATAATTTCGCGGCAGGGTACTAAGCGAAATGGACCGCAGGTGTCTATGGTGGGGAACGAACGAGCTATCGTCCTTTCCGGGGAGTGGTAAAGATCGACAGAAATAGCTGAGAGACAGGAGAAACGAAGGACGCGCATGGTGTGGTGGTGAACGCGTTACTCCCCGGAAAGGACAATAGCGCGTTCGTTCCCCACCATAGACACCTGCTGTCCAGAGTTTTGCAAATAGCTCAGCAACATTGTGGTTATGAGGACTGCTTCAAGAAATACAGAACTTTCAAGAATCTATCATAAAAGGGGTTGGGCAGCGCCACCACGTCAAGACTGTCAATATCACATTTCATTTAAAAATGAAGTTGTTCGACTGAGAAGGAAAGGACGTGAGCATCGAAGGAATATTCCTATCAAACCTTCGCATCGTATTCGGCACATTCATCTCGAAAAAAATCCAGCGAAAAAGAGATCGTGGTCAACTAGCACTATACGTGGAGAAGAAAACTAGCATAAGATGAACAAAATCCCAGCTGATGAAAAACCTGTGATGCTATTGGACGAAATATATATGAATGACTCTTTGACTACTGCGATCACATATGTGTTCCTTAGACTTGGAACGATATGATGAGGGAGTTGCATAATAAAAAAAAGTAAGGGTGGCATGTGTAGATCTTAAGCTTCTTAGACAAGCACTCATCTACTGATTGATTGGTCGGCTTCCCGTCTCAACGGTCCTTCTAGTTCGTGTGGAGAGGCTTGGTAATGACGAAGATAATAGTTCGAAAATTTCCTTCTGTGCGCCTTAGCTTTCATCATTTTCCAGAACAAAAGACGAAAACGACTTCATTCGTTTGAAAAAAATACCTATCCGGAAAGAACTCTTACAGCTATGTGCTAGAAGTTCGACACTATACGAGTTTACTTCTTGGAGTACTACAAATTTGGAATCGATCTGATTGACGGTAGATAATCTGATTTGGATTTTTTCTTAATAAGGTCAAAGTTATTATTTTGCCCTCTTTTGGAGTAAACTAACCAATATCGCAGGACTGTTGGTGTTAAGCAAGAGAAGAGTGTAAGCAGGTCTGACGTAGACTCGTTTGTCGAACTGGGTGACATTCATACTGCGCAAGTCGTGTAAGAAGTGCGTCAGGCGACTGGGAATCGGCACGTCACTGATCGCCATTTGCCATGCTCTCCACAGGCAATACTCCTTCTCTCGGATATCTATTCCCATAATCCTGTAGGAAAGTGAACTATACGACTGCTGTAATAGAGCTCTTCACGTAAGTCATACTTACTTTCAATATCATTTGTATCTGTTCAACGAGCTTTTTGTTAGCTTAGTAGACCAACAAAATACTGATCTGTCCCGGATGGTGTGGTGGTGAAGTGCGCTACTCTCCGGTAAGGACAATAGCGCGCGTTCGTTCCCCACCGCATACACCTGCGGTCCGGAGTTTTGCAAATATCTCAGCATTATATACGAGTTATATTTCGCAACATACCTTCCCATTAAAAGAAAGGCAGTAAATAAAAGGGTTAAGATTGTGAAAATACTGATCATCTATTCCGAGTATTAGTGAAAGTCGGTTTCGAGGATGAACACTATTTATATCTGACTATTCAGCAAGTGGTATAGTGTAGCACATTGGTTAGACGTGTCATGCATTACGCATATGGTCTTTGGTTTGTCCCCGCACTTTGGGCTCATCAAGCCTTCCATCGCTCTAGGGTTGAAAAATTATAGCTAGATTTGTATGGGACGATAGCAACACTAACTCACCGAAAGCGTTGTCATTTTTTCCTTTATTCAGAAAATCTTTAACGGCGGTTAACACACCCGATCGCCACTAAGTGCAACTAGTTGCTTCAAACGATGTGGACGCTTAAAGGGATCCCAAATTACTGAATTCTAGTAGGAAAACTTGCATCAAACGGATTGCTTTCGGGTCGCTCTCCTCCCTTTAAGAATTCAATCCGACCAACGAAATAACTTTGAGCTAACATTCTAGATTCCTCCACTGCGAAGGCATTGAATTCTCGTTTTTAAGTCAAACTTCACCTCTTAGTTATTTCAGAGAAACACTTGTGATAAAACTGTTTAAAGGACACAGTCTTTCCGATTTTTTGAACCATTTTCGTATACTCCTTACTTTCTATGAGTTGTGGATAGATTTTATACCGCCTATTATTAACACTATTACGAACCACAACGATGCTGAGACATTCGCAAAACTTGGACCACGGCCGGATCGGACCACGATTACCCCGTTTAACATTCAAGCCTACTGGTATTCTGCAACTTACCAGTCGTTAGTGCAGTCAAAGTACTCGTGAGTGAGCGTTTGTAATATCTCGATATTGAAGAACTTGTGGGTTCTCATGGGTAACTCCAATTCGATTTGTTCAGCTTGTCTATACCACTCATAGAGTTCTTCTGAGTCGCCAGTTGTAAGCTTAAGTCATCTTCTTAAATTTGACTTCATGGAAGAAAATAGCGAATCCGAAACGATAGTAATTAAAATATAACATCAGAATAAAAGTCTCTCTATTTTTAATCGAAATGAAAACGAAGTGCTAAGTTTTGCAAAGCCCCAGACCACAGGTGTCTGCGGTGGGAACGAACGCGCTATTGTCCTTTCCGGGGAGTAACACGTTCACCACCACACCATGCGGGTCCTTCGTTTAGCCTGTCTCTCAGCTAGTTCTACTGATGGGCGCCATAGGCAATCACCTGTCAACGGAACTGATCTAGAGAGACCAAATCGGATAAAAAGCCTAATTCAGTCTCGTTGACAGGTGATTGTTGACCGTGCCGATCAATAGAACTAGCTGAGATACAGGCTAAACGAAGGACCCGCATGGTGTGGTGGTTAACGCGTTATTTCGCGGAAAGGACAATACTGCGTTCGTTCCTCACCGCAGGCAACTGCGTTCTGGAGTTTTGAAAATACCTCAGCATCATCTTGTATTCCACATGATATCCTACCGTTGAAAATTATAGTAGGCAGTAAATAAAAAGGTCAAAAAGTGCTAAATTTCTTTACATTTATGCCCTTATTTCTTTTACAGCTGGTGCTAAATTTCTTGGCCGAACTGTTCTGGTCGTATCAAATTCAGACATTGCCATAAGAGCTTACTTTGATAAAGGTGAGATATTCTCTATTAATTTCCCTGTAGAACATTTTTGTTAAGCGGAAGGCTTTGCCAATGTTCCGATTTTTCGCTCTGAGGTTCTCGAAGGCGATCATATCTTGAACCTTCTTGATCGCATCCACCAATTGTTCTGTTGTCTAAATAGCTAATAGCATAGAGAAATTAATGCATATAAGAGTATTTGAAAGAATAAGACGGAAATTTTTCCTTGGTATTCATCTTGCTATCTGAGATAAATTTAACGCATTACTAATAAGATTTGAGAGACATGGACGAAGGCTAATTTTCAAGCGTGGCGATGATGTCGGTTTTGTGACAATAGGCGGTAATTTTTTTATAACTAGACAACTTGACCTATGCTACTATTTCCTAAATGTTACTGTTACTACTATCTTTTACATAAACACCTTGCTGTTAGCATTTGGAAATGTTTTGCGCTTATTGTTCAGCTTGTTTCTGCATTATTTATAGTGGAGGATTCATCCCCATGGCAGGGTCTCCCAAGCTGAGTGCGGCGTTTCCATCAGGTAGCCTAGCTAAGAGTAAACCAGCACCAGGATTCTCCACTGACTGTACTGGTATCGAAGTAGTCGCATTGTGGTTGATCTCCCTCTAATCCACAAGAGAGGCGCCTGCCTGTGGTGATGAAGACCTAGGGCAGACTTTTGCTAGGCTGTCCTCGGGATTCAAAGGAACCACAGTGGCTAAGCCAGCAAAACTCCGAAAAAGTGGAAGTTATGCCAGGGCCCGGTCAAGCAGTGGGGACGAGTCGTCTAAGTATCCAAGTATTATTTATATTCGCCCAATCCATGCGATAGTTACGACTCTTATAGCGATTACAAGTGGAAGTCGAAGTTAGTTGTGAATCAAATTATTGCCCGATGAACTTTTTTGAAAAACGCTTTTTGTATACTTCTTGGTGCAAAAGAGAGTATTTCCCGATCAACGTCTGTGTTGGGCTATATATTGACTACAAACAGTGTGGCAAAAAAGCTGTATGTGATAAGTGAGGGTTTGAAAAGAGTGCGCATCGATTTCGATCCATAGTGCTCGCAAACTTACATTTCGAATTCAACATGTAACGTTTCGAAAGTTTTCAATGGCATCAGCAGCTTCGACTCAACCCAGCAGCTCGTTTTCATCCATAAGTCGTTTACTTCAGTAGTTATCAACAGAACATTGGACGAGCGACAGCGACGGGAGCGAGGAGGATTCAGTAGTTCATAAGAAAGTGAAGCTCAGTCCAACGTCGTGATAGTACAGGAGACAGCTTTGTCTCGCCCCTATTAAGTTCGTATCCAAAAATACTCCATTCAGTTTTTTCATTCGAATATAATTAATCATGGAAGCTGTAGATAGTCTAGATCGAACATCCACGAGACCCGTGTTCAGTTATGCAGCAAGTCTACAACAAAAATTTCGTCTTTCCCCAGTGTCATCATCACTGACGTGAAGGTAGGAGTTAAAAAAAGGGAGAGTTAGAGTAAGTTAGTTAGTTTAGAGTAACATTTCAACAGAGTTGTCGAGCATCACTTTCGAAGATAATGTAAGAGAAGTGTGGAGGCATGGAACTTGAAGGCGATGACCAGCAGTCAACAGATTTTCTTTTTGCTAATGACATCGTTTCAATAATACCAAACGTCGGTATGTAAAAAACTGGTGATAACATTCCACAGAGCATGAGAAAATGCCAGCCTTTGATTGACGCTCAAAACTACTTACAATAGACACATCTCCGCTTGTATTCAATGAAAGGATTACCTCCGAATGATATCTTAACAGGAAAGTCGGGATTATGAGTGGTACCGCTTCTGATCGGTTTGTGCAATCACACGTTCTTGAGGTGATGATGCTAGGAGTGTCTCATAGCACGTCAATGAGACATGGAATCAGAACTCTCGCTCATTGTCGATGATTCAAGATCCGATTCAGATTTACGTACAAGAAGGCGCTAGGTGTTTGAATATAATCGAATCATATCATCTATTCGGGTGCCACGGATAATTGCATAGAGTGCACATCGCCCCTATGTGCACGCCTAAAGATAACCGTGAATGAGAGCTGTTAGCAACTCGTCTCTACAAGGGGAAACCAAGCATAGGAAAACCCACATAGCCCAAACTTAACCGATATTATTCTACTTGCGAACCAGTTTTTTTCCAAAATGTGTGAGCTGCCATCCAATCATAATTTTTTGTTTTTGCTCTAAGCAACGCTTTCATTACCAGTTTCCCCCATGGATTCCTCGCAGGATAGTTGCGACTCTATAAGCGATGACTTTCCAATATCAAAAGCATAGAATTACCTCCCTCTTCTCATCGAGTAATACTTTGACGATTACACTGACGGCATCGTTGCAGGTCATATTCGTCATGATTAGTGAATTTTCCATGGTGTTGTCGCTAACCACGTTAAGATAACTTTCGACGAAATTTGAATTCTTGCACCTATAAAATGTATATGTCCAATCTTTGCATGTAATAGCGTGAGTGGTTTTTTTCATTCATTTTCAAATCTTTCACGAATACTACTCAGATCTCTTTGATTGCCACGTCCACCTTCCGTTGTACCACCGGTTCCTCGTTCCGAAATCCGACATGCCATTTCGTCGGAAAAATCGAACAGCACCAGGTCCGGAGAGAATAAGACCAGAACATCTGAAGAACCTTCCGCCAGTCCTCGTAGACACACTGGCTCGGCTCTTTACACGTTAATTCTCTGAATGTGAGGTACCAAGCGGAACGTATGTTTGCCGACTTTGATAGAGCCTGTGGAAAGATTGGTGTTCGACGAGATTTCACAAAAACGATGTTCATGAGGAACGGAATGGTTTCGTGTGCCCCATTCGCGCTCAACGGAACGAATATCTGCGAATGCCCCGAAAAACAAGGCATACCACTAGGCACGCATAGGACACAATAACATAACAGAGAAGATTTTGATGTAAAAGTCGCTATCATCGCACGGGATCCTAAAACACCAATGCGCAAACTTCTCGAAGATTTTTTGGATAAATTCCGAAAATCCGAGAATGAATAGCAGGGAAGAATGCCTTGAGATAACGCGTGATCTAGCCCCGTATCGCAGAATAGTTTTTTGATGTGGGTGGTGCAGTAGTCAACCATATGAGACTCTAAGCGGCTGTTCTTCCTCGCTGAAAGACAGGTAAAAAACGGTGCGGTGGGTTTTTCGAGAAGCCGGTGATCGTGTGATTATTGTTCAGATTTTCATCTTTCTGTTCGCATTGTTGAAGCGTTTTACCTAGTAAATTACATATTAGTGTACCCTTCCAGGCTCTGAAGAAGGCGATACTACTGAGACGTCAGCTACTGTTGTGTTGTATGTGTTATATTTGTGAGGAATTAAACGTGTACTGAATAACAGCCTCGCGATTGCTGTAAAAAGAGAACAACAGATCATTCAGCGTTATTGAACCCGGAGTCGAAAGAACAATGCTAGGAGCAACCTGTTTCACACAAAGGAAGGGATCCGAAATTTCGACCTGTGTCTACGATCAAAAATTCAAAGATGCCGTTCTGTACGCCAAACAGTCGTAGATAAGGTGGGCCGGACACGTAATGCGTATGAATGACAACCGATGGACAAGAGCCGTGAGTGACTGGATTCCTCGGGATGTCAAACGTACTGCAGGAAGACCACCGAGCCGATGGTCAGAGTTCTTCATAAAAAGCCTTAAAGAAAGATATGATGCTCGACGAGTCTTTAGAGCGGGTAGAACCCACTGGGCTACTCTTGCACAGGACAGGGAAAAATGGAAGATTTACTGGCGCCCATTCGAGTCACTCGACGATCAACGGGACTACAGGTGATACAGGTGATAATAGCAGAGCCCTAATCTTTCACTTAAGCGCGGAATCTATCCATTAACTTTAACTGACTTCTAAATTATGCCGTATATATTTGTTTGGCTGTGTAGACTGCGGTCAAGTGGACCTTTCCAGGCTCTGGGGTGAAGTGAAATCCGCCGAAACGTCAGCTTGTGCGTAATTGAAGAAATAAAATAACACCTCTTCTTTGCTAAACAAGAATGTAAAGAGTTGTTCGATAAATGCCAAGGTTATTGGAAAATGGATCGTGGGAGGTACATATTTGTTTTCTAACATATCCGAACTACTCGTAACAGAGCATACAGCACTGCGAGAAAGGAGTGACGCTCTTGCAGTGTATTCCGAAGTTGCAGTAACACATTCAAATGGCATTCGAAAAGTATTCATTCACTGCCACTGAGACAAAGCTTCAATGTTTTTCATATCAAAGTCTCTTATTCCTACCTCTTCAATAACTCATCCCGAAAAGTGGTTCGGTTAAGTTGCGGCAATTCCTCTGCCACATCTTCCTGAAATCCCAATTGCATAGGTACAAGAAATCATGCAAAGTAAGATCAATGTCAAAACTTACAAATATCATGTCCACTGGCACTGGAAGCCATGACACTTCTTCATCTAACATGCGATTGAAATCGATTAAAGTTCTCTGGAGAATGTTCTTATTTTTCTGAGAAGAACAAGAAGAGCGCTGGTAGACGTCGCAGGATTCAATCTCACTGGAATGCATACGCAGTGACTACGCTAGCATGGAAATACGAATGGTCTTAAATGTGTGTTGGATGTTCAAGAAAGCCGAATACCACGGTGCCAGTTTAATATCTTTTTTTCCAGACAGAAGAATATTGTTCAGAAAGCGAATTTATTGGAAAATATTCCAGAAACAACAGAATAAAAGTATGGCAACTAATTTAACCTAGTGGTACCCCTTCAAGAAGTAAGTTTCGTTCTTATGCTGTAATTCATTTGGTTTTTTTCTATAATTGTTCCAGTTCACATATGCGAGTTGATATCAGCTCACGTTTTGATAGCGAGGCAATCTCCTTAAAGTAAATCATACAACTACTCAGGTGTCAACAAGAAAACTTGAGAATTTCATGCTTCATTTATAACTCTCCAAGCCAATCCGCATAAACGTTGTTGGTCTTTATCTTCATCTCTAGCTGCTGTTTTTGGTATTCTCCGTTTATGCATGGTGCTTACTGCAGGAGTTCATGTGCTATGATGAATCCAACAACGAAATAAAGAAAAGGAATGGTTCTATTAAATTTTATTGTCGTTGGGAAATAAAAGTATCCGTCGTAAACGAAGCGCGTTTGAAGCTCAAACTGGTGCTGCTGACAAAATAAATTGCCTTTGGTCATGCACTCCAGACCGAGTACGATTAACTACACCGGGACTCTCTTGTAGTTACTGTCTTCTAACTATTCAATCTTAGCCTCATTTTTGATCCCACCTTTCGTCTTCGAGCGAATTCACCACATAGGGTTGATTCCACACCGTTTGTGCTGTGATGCCGTATAGAGAGCTGAAATTACCGCAAATTCTCAGCGAATCTCTCGAAATTATCAGTTGTTGCAAAAGTTTTAGTTAAAAAATAGGACTGCAAAAACTAAGGAAATACACCTATCGTAGTTTATCCACTCTAGGAATGCGCATGGTGTAGTGTAGTACATAAAATTTCTAAGCAACATTAGATCGGTTATTTTACTATTTATGGGTGTAATAACACATAAAGTGGTGGTGATTCTGGCGATCCCAAATAACCCCGGCGAGGTTTAATTTTTCTCCTTACATTGGAACTCATATTTCACTGATAATGACTAGAAATGCACTCCTCCTCTCTCCGAAGCGCAGAGACATCAAGTCTTCTATCATCACTTCATCTATAGAAAACAAACAAGGTGTTGCCTACAGAGACGAACTTTTTGTGCTATAGAGATATCTTGGCTCTTTCTGCGGTATTCTCCTCATCGGAGATACCTTAGTATAGTTCTTAACCGCAACAACTTCTTTCCGTAGTATCCAGTGAAGCGAACAAATTCGTTCTCTGAATGGAATTTTCGTTGATATTATAATTAATGTGTAAATAGCGCAGATGGTGCAAGACTAGTGATTCCATTCGACGGGCACAAAGCTCTGCTTTGACTCCGCACCGAATCAATCAAGCCAACCCAGCCTCTCATACTTCAGGGATGGGAAAATTGGTAGTAGAGTTGCCTGGAATCAACTCATTTCTTCCAATACACCAAAGATGGCATCTGCACGGTTTGCAGTTTTGGTAACGCCATAGCACGATTCCGGAGTGGGTCAACTTGACCAGCATTCAACGGCGTTCTTAAAGAAGACGAAAATAGCTAAGTCCACACGTTATCTCGGAGAGCATTGCAAATGTGAGATGCATGAAGTCAAGGGAGTGACAAGGTCCACACAATACCTGTGATGTCGAGTCAGGTGAAGTAGAATAGAAATAGGCAGTGTGCAGCTAGCTCTTCTCTGGCGACGCTTCGTATAAGATTCGTGCAAGAGAAGGTGTCGATGGAATACAAAAAATACGGCAGAAAGAAGCAACAACAGAAACAAAAGGAAGGAAAGTCACTTGTATCTCATGCTAGCCAAAACACGCCGCCGTCAATATTTTGTTAAAACTTCCCATCAATATTATTTATTCATTATTCACTGCTTGTCCCAGCATCATATGTACAAGAATAAGAATATTATAGATAGCAAATAGGTGCAGATTGACGATTTTGTGAAGTACTACAACAGTATTTTTTAAAGAATAAAAGAAATGCGGGGTGAATTCTGTGGTCTTTATTAGCCTCTTCCGTTTCGAAGCAGCTTACATAATTCTTTTACCTCATACAGCCCATCCTGACGTCTACTGTGCGGATCCCACCACTTCTTGCATTCCTTTATTTTCCTCGCATCCATCTTCTACCAAGGCCTTCCAACTTTTACGTGTGGTTTCGGCTGCTGCTTGAGGATTTTCATTTCATCTTGAATGCCGTAGAATGCCGGTTGCGTCAACTCGCCCAGAGATAGCCGTACTATAGCGTTCCCAATTCGAATGCAGAGAGTGATTATTTCTGGACAAGCCTAGTATCAATTTCGCGGCCTCGGATGGATGCGAGGGTTGGTGAGTCCTAAGCTGGATCAAATCGGCACTGTGCTCGCGATGATCGGCATCACTGCCATTGTGCTATCCGCCGCTGAAGCTCATGTAGCAATGTGCAGATCAACTATTTAACACAACAGCTCGTCAGTGTATACTCAGCAAAAAATGATGAGAACTCTGGGGTTGGATTCCCATGACGCTCGACTGTCCGAGACAACTTGTCATTAACATTTAATGACGGTCAATTGCTCAAAGAATCGAACGTTCCAGGGCATTTGAAAAGAGTGAAACCATAGAACATCTTGTGAATATTCCAGAATACTAATTAACACTTTAGCGACATATACGAATGCATGTGTTCACCGTATTGCCGAAAATCTTAACATATGTCAACGTTTTTTCTACGTTAGCCGTATGTATTGACCTCAATACAAATATTGGTGTTCTCCCTACGAGCAAAGGTCTTCCTGTTTATCTACCATTTTTAGAACCAAATCGAGCATAAAATTTGTAGTCTGAACACTATCCATTTGATGCAAAAAGGATCACAGCCAAAATATGTGACGCAAACAAGCCAAATGAAAATGAATATGATAGTGCACTGTGCCGAGTATGCCGATCCATACGCAAAGTTGCTAATGGACGGTTTAGCCAGACATATCTGTAGATTCTAACGCCTCAAGTGGTAATGCATATATTTCCGAATAGGCGATGGAAAACCGATATCTCACTAAAATGCAGAGAAGACTTTCATTTGAGAAAGCGTTTGATTTGGAAAACCCATTTGCTTGTTGGCAGTCGTAAACAATAACATAGCACACGTATGGAGAAAATTGGCTTGGATGATTGCCATTTGATCTTGGTGATAGGGTATTTCTGGCTATGCTGTCGAGTTGACTTGCGCTATGTGCGACTTTCCACCGGCATGGCCACTCTTTCCAATAATAAATTCAACTACAGAGAACTACGGGAACCAAACCAGTACACAACGATGGTCTTTGCTGTTTGAGGGCAGTTGTTAGATAATAGTCACAAGGTACGTGAATCTAATCATGGTGGCGAGTAATCCATGAAACTAAGATCTGTGGTAACTGCCACGACCGACTTTCTATTAACCTCGGCGTTGATCAAGTGATTTTCTTCGTATTTTTGTTGAGCAAACGCGAGGTGTTATTATTCTTTGTTCACGAATAAGCTGACGTTTCGGCGGATTTCGCCTTCCCCAGAGCCTGGAAAGGTCAAGTTGATAGCAATCTACTCGGCCACATATCTGCAGATTCTAACGCCCTCTCACACGAAAAGGGCGCTTATAAGAAACATGTTTCGAACGGCAACCAACATGTGCACGGAAAGAGAGCAGAGAGAGGAGTCCCGGGACTTGGCACGGCAAATAGCCGTTTCTAATGGCTACGAAACTGTAGCTCAGAATAGGTGTAGAGGAAATCGTATGCCTCCAAACGACAACTCTAGCGATAGAAGGGTCCCGTTTATCCTACCCTTCATCTCAAATGATATAAGTACAGCTATAAAACGCTGCTTAGGAAGGGCGGGCTTAGAGAATTCGGTGAGCGTAGTTGAAATACCACCGAGTAATCTTAAGCGCCAGCTAGTTCGCAACCGCCTATATGACCGTCTATGTGCAACTCAAAATTGCATAATTTGCCCCAGTGGTAAAGACGGTGATTGCATGAGCTCGGGTATAGTTTATGTGATCTCCTGTAAGACGTGTGGTGACGAATACATTGGCGAAACGGGTAGACCCCTCTGTGTCCGCATGAAAGAACACCTAGCCGGCAAAAATAGACCAAATACCCCGCTAGGCACGCATAGGATCCAGAGACATAACGGGGACGACTTCGAAGTATGTGTCACGATCCTCGCACGCGAATCAAGAACACAGGCGCGAAAAACTCTCGAGGCACTCTGGATTAATTCCAGAAATCCGAAAATGAACCGCAGGGAAGAATGCCTCATTATCACACGTGGTATAGGGCAGTATATAANCGCCTATATGACCGTCTATGTGCAACTCAAAATTGCATAATTTGCCCCAGTGGTAAAGACGGTGATTGCATGAGCTCGGGTATAGTTTATGTGATCTCCTGTAAGACGTGTGGTGACGAATACATTGGCGAAACGGGTAGACCCCTCTGTGTCCGCATGAAAGAACACCTAGCCGGCAAAAATAGACCAAATACCCCGCTAGGCACGCATAGGATCCAGAGACATAACGGGGACGACTTCGAAGTATGTGTCACGATCCTCGCACGCGAATCAAGAACACAGGCGCGAAAAACTCTCGAGGCACTCTGGATTAATTCCAGAAATCCGAAAATGAACCGCAGGGAAGAATGCCTCATTATCACACGTGGTATAGGGCAGTATATAAAACTGCTTTTCTGATGTTAGGGGCACATTATACTTCCACGTGATTTCTGTGCGGTTGGTCTCTACGTGACATACTTAGTGGAAACCTCATAGGAAGCGGTGAGTGTGCAAAGCTGTGTTCAAAGTGATTGAAATCTTGGTTCGGGGTTTCTTTGTTTGGTTATGGAGGCGTCTGGCCGAGTAGGTTGCTATCAACTTGACCTTTCCAGGCTCTGAGGAAGGCGAAATCCGCCGAAACGTCAGCTTATTCGTGAACAAAGAATAATAACACCTCGCGTTTGCTCAACAAAAATGCCGAGAAAATAAGATCTGTGGGTTGTTTAGCCAGACATATCTCTAGACCGCAAAGTGACTAATGGGCGGTTTAGCCAGACAAATCTGTAGATTCTAAAGTGGCTAACGCCTCAAGTGGTAATGGAGACGGGGTCAGGACAACGTGCACAAAATTGCAAAGATTGCGAATCATCTACTATGGTAAGGTTCGATGAAAGGAATTTCATTATGAACCTGTAACAAAACCACTGGATATGGTACAAGGCTGAAGAAAAGAATCGAATACCTGTTCATGATTTGCCCGTGGGTGACATAGTTCCCGAAGGCGACGAATACTATGAATTCGCACCACATCGTATGATGACGATTATTCTGTTTACAAGAAATCATAAAATCATCAGAATACATGGAAGCAGTAAATTACAACTTGTTGAGCACAAATCACCAAGGCGAAGAAATGTTTTGTGTACGCTCAGTGAAACTGTTCCAGACAAGAATCTATAGACCTATAGACCGTTAGGGGTTTCCAAAAATAAAGATACCTACACGAGAGGCATGCGATTATATGACATCAGAATTCTAGCTTTTGAGTAAGGGACTAAAGTGGAAAAAAATTAGGTTGCTCTAGTTTTGATAATGTTTGTGAATCCATCATAGAAGGTTGACCAGTACTACCCAGTCTCGCTGGTACTCCATCTCAACCATCAAAAACATGCCTTTAGTCAAGAGTAAGCCGCAAGCTATTAGCTTCTCTGATTGTACTATTCTATGACGATATGGAAAAGAAGAGTCCGTCGAGCAGAAGCGAACTGGAGACCACGGAAAATATCGAAGTGACTGAGGCTGACCAGAGTTCTCTAATATCGAAAGTGAGAATGTTATTTGACGATCGAAGTGGGTGGTAACCGATAGATTGAATTACGATGAAACCAGTGGCCTATACCAGCTTAACAAAGATAGTTAGATACGTTTTCGAACACAAATATTGGGATATGTTATGTCTGTGCAAAATATGTCAAAAATTTTAAGGAAAAGCCATAAGGCTTATGCGTCAGATTAGCTTTTCAAAGGTTTAGCAAAGCTGTTTATATGCCGTCTTGCAAAAGATTACTGGCTGCTTTTTGTTCGATGAATTGCCATTTTGATGGGATCGCTAACATCTGACGTCTGCGGTCTATAGCAAACATGTCAAAAATGATGGCTTTTCTCGGAATATGCATATCGATGAATGAAGAACGTGCCCGTGAATCGCGCACTTCCACTCTGATGTGTTCTGCTCCTACTCCCACGTTCGGCCCGTCCCCTCAGAATCGAAATGCATTCACTTCCAGTATTTGGCCAGTTATTGCCTTCTGGCCACCGCCCCAGTCGCGTCCGATGCAATCTGGAATCGATCCGTCATTCTGTACTGCTTCCAACTCGCCCTCATTCGCATTCTTGTTTGCTCAACATTTGTGATAGCAATTCATTTTTTTCATGAAATGGAAATCCATCATTCCGTGATTCATTGCAGTTTTGATGCAGCTGACACCATTAATATCATGAGATAGCTTTCGGTTTTGCACAGTTGGTGGATATTAGTCATTCCAGAGTTATGCATCACATCACATGAATGCTGACCTCGGGAGCGAGGGCATTGGAGAAAATTTTGGTTTTCAACGAAAAACCATGAAACAAGGAAAGATTTCGAAACGCCCTATTAACTCTACACTAAGTTCAGTCAGATTTACCACTTTTATTTCTCTCTACAGAAAGTAATCGTTTACATGTTTTGCAACCGTGCTTTAGAAACAGTACCACTAAAATTATAACTTTTTTCACACTACTATGTTAGAATCAATCTCCAGCTGTTGTTGGGTTTCCTTCCTCTTCGTCCGCTAGAAGTATTCGCGCTTGCGCTTTTTCGATACGGCTTCGCTTCAACGACTTTACTTCACTCGTCTCACATATGCAATGTGTTCCATCATCCCTTAATTGATTTCTTCGATGCGTGCATTCCCACGCTCTGCGTCGTCGAAGTCATTAAGGTTCGCTACGAGATGGGTTCACCGCCGCGCTACTTGAGGACCTTCGACAAATCCTCACGCACTCATATCGAATAATTTAATGGTCAACTGGTCAGGAAGCTCATAAGAATTTCTTTCTTGTTCTCTCGATTATATCTGCCCTTTCCATTAACCGCTTATTTTCGTCATAATAGTCATTCAACCACGGAAAATGAATAGGCTAAACTATAGGACTCTTGGTCCATTCGTTTTCTTCAGAACCTCAATCGAATGTCTACTGTCGTTTGTTTTCACAATATGAGTCCTCGTAGCCAATCGATTCTCCTGTTGGTCCACAGCACTGAGTTTGCTTAATCGTTTAAATCTATCAATGACTTCATATATTGCCACCTTCACACCCTGAAAGAACTGCTACTTCGTCGTTAGTGTGAGCGACGCGTTCTCTGAACACGATATGCTGTAGAATATTCATCGTTCCGTGCTCATACTGCGAAATTTCATATTTTATTCAACACTTTCGTGACACTTTGACGTCATACGATGCAAAACTATCGTTTTCAACTTTTAAGCAGCATATCTCATCTACGATGGAACTTGGTTTGGTAATGGAACGAAGAGGGTGCGTGTGGCGCAGTGGTCGGAGGCGCCCTGCAACACGCACGTACAATCGATACCGGCGCCCATGATCCATTATGCCTTGCATCCCTTCGGGGGTCGGCAAATTGGTACCACACTTGTTTGGGAGGACAGCAGCACTGGCTCGATACATCGCTAGGCCATCGCGAGTCATTCTAAAGACCAAATATCACCTGCACAGATGCTTAATGAAGTCGAATGCATGGCGCGCCCCTCAGGGATTGATCAACGCCAAAGCTTTATTGTTTTTAGTGGAAAAAAGAGCTCTTGTAGTTCCGTTTATTACAATAGATTTGTGATATTCTGGAGCATAGGAAACATATCTCTACACTCATTTTCACTCATATTTCGAGAACGAATTTAGCTGAACGTGCGGAATTTCGTCCATCAGGATAAGCTGCTGTTTGCGACTACAATCCTATGTTTTTTTTGGAATTCTTCGAAATTTGAACGCTTCCCAAGAGCTCGAATACTACACACTGCGCTACGGAGGCCCTTCCTTTGCGTTTCTTCCAGCTAGATTTCTACCTAACGCTGCCATCGGCAATCACCCGTCGGTGAGATTGATCTGGGGAGAAAAAATTGGCATTGAACACAGGAAACAAAGGCCTCCTTGGCGAAGTGTGTAATGCGCGAGCTCCCGGAAAGGCAAATCGTGGTTCGATCTGGCCCGAGATCCAAGTTTTGCGAATATATCAGCATCGTTGTGGTTGTAATTCACATCATACTCTGCCGTGAAAAATTATAGTAGCCAGAAATCAAATGTTTAACACTATAATTTAAACCCTATTTTGCATTTTTTTATAGATTAAGCTCCAAAAAAATTGATGTTAGACGAATATTTTAGAAAAATTGTATACACTCTTAAAGCGGTATAGCAGTCTTTCTTCTACAAGTCCGAATTCTTACTTATTCAAATTCCATTTCCTCAGCTCCCAGTTCTTCCACTACTTCTTAATCAAAAGCATATCGTCAAAAAACCAGTCTCACCGCTGTTTTTGTGTTCATAAAATTGTAATATCACACGCCTAGACAGAAGGATAAACGATGAAGCTCTTGGCGTTGACCATTCCCTGAGGGATGAGCCATGCATTCGACTTCATCAAGCATCATTTGGAGGTGATCGAATGCATATCTGGCCTTTGCAATGAATCGCAGTGGCCTACCGATGTATCGAGCCAGTGATGCTATCCTCCCAGACAAGTCTGTCACCAATTTTCCGACTCCGGAGGAATGGAAGGCTAGGATGACCAGAGGCGCAGTGGTCAATCCCGTGTGTGTGTTTCAAGGCGCCTCGGAGTAGTGCGCCACATGCGCCCTTCCAAGCCTAGTTACTCGAGTTTAATGTTTTCGAAGATCGTTCAACAGCAAGACGCTACCTAATGGTTTACCACCTCATTATAGTTCGAATTGGCTATTTCTGTCTAGAGGTCGGGCAAAGAACTAGAAATCACTGCCATCTTGGCAGCGATCTACTCATGGATGGCAAATAGTGTTGATCACCTGGGAAAATACTGGCATGAACATCTTGAGGCACCGAAGAAAGAGGATCTTCCTCAACCAGGAACTGTTTTGCTGAGTGGAAAAGAGGGTGGCGTCCGTAATAGGTGATGTCAGACCGCTTGAGCACCCAAATAATTTTAAGGTCTGCAAAAGTTTTTGCATCTAAAAGTATTATTTTTACTAATCCGCAACACAGCCGTAGCCGCCAACAATGCAAAGATTTGCCTTTATGGAAGATTGCTAGAGATTTCATCGTGTGCAGCTGAGCAAAATTCTGCTTGTTCAATCATATCACTGTTTTCAGTGCATGCCTCAACAGCAATAAGCTGAAGCAGAACCATTCGCATTATGAACTTGTGAAGCCATTTCATTATTGTAGAACCAGTAGATTTGATTGATGGCGTCTCCTTAAATTAAGTTCATTATTATCAGACATATGTTCGTCTAAATCACCCACTTTTATTATTTGCTACATAATCAGCGCCGTGTAGCGAAGTGGTAATGATGTAGCTCATCGCGAGCACAATTCTGGCACATCCAGGCCTTCCAAGCCTGTCGTCCATCAGAGGTCGGGGAATTTGGTAACATTTCTTGGAAACAGTTCACTGTCTGCAACCGAAATGGAAACGCTGTGCCCTCTATTAGGACCCTAGAGAGAATCGAGTCTAGCATTCAACGATATCGAAGGACAACAATCCTCAAGCAGCAGCCGAATCCACACGCGAAAAATTTGAAGATCTTCGTGGATGATGGATACGAAGAGACAGATTAAATGCAAGAACAGTTGGGGTCTGCACAATATATTCGAATATCAGTTGTGTAAAATTTAAAAAATATTGAATGGCCCGAGATCGCATATATCTTATCCCAGCACTTGAATTAGATTTACTTCCTCATAGGCAGCATTTTCTGAGGTCCGCAAACCTTCTCGCGAGTGTCTTCGACAGATAATTGAGGAATTTTTCGTCTTCGTCGCAATGTCGTTGAATGCTGGTCAGGTCCATTTTCTCTGAAATCCCGAGATAGCTGCTCTAAAACGTTTCCATAAAAACCAGAGGGGTGAGTTAGCCCTAGGGAACTCTGTTACCAGTTTTCCGAACTCGGAAGGATAGGAGGCTTGAGAAGTCTTTGCCAGGTTCGAAACAACCAAAGAATGTGCATTTGTATTTCAAAAAAAAAATTGTTTCTTCTTCAGGTACTTGTGAGCTATGGATAAAGTCGTATTGAGAGGAGGAGTTTAAAATCTTTGGTAGAAAAACGGCTGAACGACTGAATATAAATATGTCTATGATCAAAAGCGGATAAAGTATAGAGCTATCTACGTTAATCAAACCCTTAACGGTGCACAAGGCATTCGATTCCATTCGTATCATCGTGGAGGTGATTGAATGTATATCCAGCCTACAGAATGACTTTGGACCTTTGTGTCCAACCAGTGTCTTATCTATTTAGAAAGACCTCGTTTTAAGCTGGAGACCGTGGAGGAATGGAGAGGTTGCTTTTCTAGAAGTGTGGCATTCAACCAACGAACTTTGACGAAGGCTGAATTTTAGTTACTGAATTTTTTGGAATAAACCGCTGTATTTTGCAAGAATGTTTTTCTATATTTTTGAATGTTTTTAATGTTTGTAAATTATTAATATTTCTCAGGATCTGTTTCATATTATGCATGTAGTAAAATGGATGTAGAAGAAAAACCAGGCCCCAAACGGTAGTTGTGAAGAGAATATGGTCTCGTTTATCCTACCCTTTATTTCCAGCGAAATAAGTGCAGCTATGAAACGTTTCTTAAGTAGACCTGGTCTAGACAATTCGATAACAGTGATTGAAGTGCTACCGAACACTCTATGACGCCAGTTAGCTTATAATCGCCTATACGACCGTCTACACGTAACGCAAAATTACATACTATACCCTAACGGTAGAGATGGTGGTTTCATGACTTCCGATACGTGCATCCAATCTCTTGTAAGTTGTTGGGTACGAATAGATAGACGAAACGGGCAGACTATTCTGCATCCATATAGAATAAAAAGTAATCACCAAATTTAAGTTGGAACCAAATATTCTACTAGGCGCATAGGACACAGAAACGTAACGGAGAAGATTTCGAAGTAAAAGTCACTACCTTCGCATAGGAGCGCGAAACAGCACGTAAAACCTTTCAGGCATTGTGGACACATTCCAGGAATTCAAAAGTGAGCCGTAAGGAGAAGTGCCTTGTGATCACATGTGGCACAGCGCCATACCTCAGGCTGATTCTTTGGCTTGTGTCGTGGACCTTCCTCCCGCATGTAGTACTCGGTTAGGCTAGCCCATACCAAATAACTAGAAGACTTATTACGAATAAAATGGTAAGTGTTTAAAAGCAGGTGTTCATTATGCGAATGCAAATTCAAGTCTTATATGCTAAGGCCATGAAAGTGTTTGGTTGAGTAGATTGCATGTCAATTTGACGTTTCCAGGTTCTGAAGAAGGTGAAACCGCCAAAAGGTCAATTATTTTTTATTAACAATTTCTGTAGTATTAATATCCTGTTTGTCCATCAAGAAAAACAATTAATTATTCGTCAAAACCGATGTTAAAAGAAGCTCAGGCTTGGCGTTTGTTTTGAGATTTCCCAGGGGGAAAAAAGTGAAAGAATCATTGCTTCGTATAATAGCTGTAGTCGGGATTAAGAAAGCCATCATCGCTCCGTCGGAACAGTATTCGCGGGATTCACCAACGCTGCAGTTCGAGAATATTCTTGGGCAAGAGTCTTTCGGTTTCTAAAGACCACTAACTGCATAAGATGAAACTAGGAAACCACTGGCTTAACACTACTCCAGGATTCAAGAGCATTATGCTCGACCAGCACTGAACAATTCAGTTAAGAGTGAAGGCGGTAAATCAGTATGCGGCTGATTCCACATTGGAACCCGGTGATCATCACAGATGCAAGCGTTTTCGAGATAACGAAACGAATAGGAAAAGTGTTACGGCTCGCAGTACATATGTGGATGAATTTACAAGAATGAATAGAAGCCACAGTGTTAACTTTTTATTTACCGCTTATTAATATTTTTCCAAAGCAAAGTGTGATCTTTACCAACCACTATGATGCTAAGATATTTGGAAAACGTGGACCTCAAGGCAGATTCGAGCACGTAATCACCCTTTCTGGGGGTCCAGAGAGGGAGCTCCCGTGTTACCTGCTGCATCACTAGAGCCCTTGCTTTGCCTTTCCCTCGGCCATTTTCGAATCTGGCTTAGGGTCCAAGTCTTGCAATTATCTCATCATCATAACAAAAAAAGTTGATTTCCATGAAACTAACTGAGGTTTTCACAAGCCGTATGCCATGCTCCATACTAAGCCTATTTTCGTCGGTTTTGCTTAGGTGAAGAATTTCACCTTTTCTTTCATAATTCTTTTCTCCACATTTGAGAAGTTTCTTTACCTGTATTCTGACGCGTTTTTTTCGTCATTATTTAAGCATGGATGTTTTGATAGAGCCAGATGTTGCCATCCAATGTTTACAGCTAAACCGACCAGTATATCTATTGGTATCAATAGAAACTTAAAATAAATCTACTAAATAAATAAGTAATAAATAAACAAATAATAAATAAACAGATATGTAATTAAATAAATAAATAAATAATAACGATAAATAACAGTAACAAATAATAAACAATAGATAAGCAAATAAATAATAAATCTGTATTTCCTTTTCGTAACCTTCATTCATCACCTGTAGTCGAAAGCCCAACTACCGCAAACACGTTCTCAACCGGTCATCAGAACTCTGGCCGCCCACGATGTCAACAGGCAGTATATTTGTCTCGAATTAAGCAAATATAAAGCGATAGTGAAACGGTATTGTGGAGAGGAAAGGTTAACGGTCCGAAAATATTCCAACAGTGAATATGTGGTCTAAATTTTTTTCTTACGGAATTTCTTACGGAATACCACGAAACAACGTGACATCTGAGAAGAAGGACTTTTAGAAAAGGATACTACTAATTGCTTTCGTCTGGAATTCTTTTTTCCTTTTATAAGATGTTATACGCAGAACGGAGGAAAATTTCACACATGAATACCTGATTAGCACTTTGCGCAAACTCCCCTTTCTATTCGAATGCCGATTGTGTGCCTACTTGCCGATTGAATTCCTACTTCCTTCCCTTCTGGATAGTCTCCATATTTCCGTAAGAGTATTGTTGTTTGCTCGAAAGCTTTGCTGATATGTAGTTAACGCAGAGCGGTGTAAAATGGAGTAGACTATGCCAGTACCGTCGCTCTTTTTGTACTGATCCGTTTCTATGTCTTTTCTTTGATAGGTCTATTAATCGAATAGCTAAGAAGAGTTTTTTTTTACTGGATTCGGCTTACTACGCCTACAGAGTTGATCCAAATCTCTTCCACAGAGGAGACTCAGCTTTTGATACGAATAGCTTCGTCTGAGTATCCATTCGCAAACACTGATGTCATCAAGTGCAATCAAGGTCCTCAGTCCGCCGTAACGAATACCTGAGGTGCTTATCAGCTGTCTCGTTCCAGCCGCACACTACCCGTATGCTAATGGCTATAGCTCCTACAATTTGCAAGTTAATTACTTCCGGTGCATGGCTACTTTTTATGATTAATGTGAGGTTTGCTTTCGGAGAGGAATGTATTAAGTGCCCTAATTTTATTAAATTTTAATTTTACTAATTTTACCCTTTTCCTGATAATGGTTTTTTGTTAGGAGATGGTGATTTTTCGATCACTAGAGCACTTCAGTAGTTCAAAACTTCATAGAAGTGACTCGATCCACTTCCTCTATTTTGATCTGTCTTTTGCGTGGGAATTGAAAGCGCATATTATCTTCCCGTGACTCCTATAGAGGTGACGTACTTACGTCAATGTTAATTGGTATAGAATTACCATCCCATTAATTCTAGTTCGTGTAGTTTTTCGTCCTTGGATCTTCTACTTGTTTTTGTTTCGTTTCACAAAAGCCTCCATATTCGAGAAAAATAATATTAGCAGAATACATGAATACGTATTAGATGTACTTCTGCTGCATTTAGCAAAAATATTTACATGAGATGAAATGTGGTGATTAGGCAGCTCCATGGTAACTCCTCTTCATCTATTCAACAATCTGTGTCGACTCGTACGGATTCTGTAATTGATGGACATTATGGCTCTATCGCACTACGCTTGCTGTTCTTCGCCCTCATTTTCCTTTTGTACATGGAACTGAAACTACTCAAAGCTCTTTATGATTTGAAAGACCTTCGATAGTTCTGCGTGTAAGTGTTCGTTTGGATTTGATGTCAACTAGCCAACTTTTAGGTGTCTTTGTATTTCCAACTAGGAATTGTGTGAACGTGCAGTGTGCTGCCAATCTGTGTCTCTTAGATGTTCGTGCAGACTTCTCAGAAGTTCATAGGTCTATTTCAACTCCTTTACTAAACGAAAACTTTATGGTGTTGCAAAACGAAAGCTCTCTGACTTCGCTAGACTTTTCCATTAGTCATAAGGTGTATTTGTTCTCCACTTTTATAAAGTTCTATGGTGCTTTTCGAGGTGAGAACTTCTGTGCGTTCACTTCTTTTTCAGTGACATTTACGATTACCGTTGTGCGACAGTGAGGTACTCCATTACTTATTTGCTTAAACACTGCACATTATAGAGAAGATCTTAAGTCATCATTCAGTATAGTAAATAGTCTCCATAAACGATTTACGCCTCATCGTGTTTTAAGATGCCCTTGGATATCAAGTTGTGGAACATGGTGAAGCTCATCGTCCGTTTCTCAACAACAGCACCCAACCCGAGTAGCCAGGAATTTCGGCCCTGAAACTCAGTTAAAATTCAATCGGTGTCAGTCCTGTAAGAACTTCAGTTGCATGGAGAGAATTCTTTTTTGCACAAGGAGCGACGAATGTCTAGGGTGACGACAGATTCCGGAAAGTCGTGGAAAGTCATGTCAGAATAACAACTCCCCAATTAAGTGGAAAATTTGATTGGACTGGCAATAACTGGAGGTGATTCGTGTAGGGCCATTTACCAAACAGTACATCAAGTACTATGAAGCTCATCATTAAGTGGTGATTCTAATCGTTTTGTAGTAAAGTGCAAATGGTTACTCTTTGGAGAAAAGTCGCGCATCCATTACCCACAAAAGTTTTTGAATTTGCATGTAGGTTTGATTGCTTTTCCAGCATTATCGGCCTTTTTTACAAATGTCGTTGAATGTTTGTCGAGTAGATATTCTATGGATTCCCGCCATACCCGTGGTAGAGCTTTCCTAGTTTTTTACCATAGGTATTTGTCGGTTTTATAGAGCACAGGGAGCTTCCCAGATAAGTCTGGTATCAAAGACCCTATCCAAAATGGATGGGGTTGGTTAGCTTGGAGCGGAGTCAGACAGATCCTTGTGTATGTTAGTGAACGAAATCGTTACCACTGCGCTATTCTCTACCTAGTTGAAGGAATTGTGTAGGAAAATTCCATCAAAAACCTTACCTGATTGGCTCTTCCCGGACTTATTCAATATTCAAACGTGTTGGTGATATAGCAGCGATACGATTGGCATTTGCATTTAATCAAGAATGTGTTTGAGATTTCCTCATCGTTTTTCGTTTATGCTCCCTATATTGTATCGTCGTTCGATATACCAATGCGAATTGAGAGTTTCTAAAATTAGTTTGGGATTAAGCTCATTCTATCTTTTAATTAAACTTGTTATCTCTGTAATTTCCTCAGATGGAAAGTGCACCGTCCTCATCAGGTGAAAGAATACGATTAAACCTTGGTGGAACAATTTTTGAGACCACACTTACGACACTCACGAAAATCGAAGGCACTGTGAGTTCTGAAGTTTGTCGTTTCCTTACCCTTCTTGTACCTTTCTTTTCAGGTGCTTTCTACAATGGTTGCCAAACGTTGGCGAGGTCATGGTGAACTATTCATCGATCGAGACCCTACCCACTTTTCCAAGGTAAATTCCCCTCTGTTTATGTTGAATCCATTGTTTAACTCGAAGACTTGAGCTGGATGAATAAAGCTCAGATTTTGAACTACTTGCGAGATGGAGACGAGTTCAACGTTCCGTTGGATAGAGATGTATGTGACGAGCTACGTAGAGAGGCGCAGGTACCTCGGCTATATGAAACAAAAGGAAGTAGTCATTTGAAAAACATTTGTTCCTCCTTCACATATTTTTCTAAACCTGTAGAAATGAGCTGAAAAAGTAGCTTATACATCAAAAATCATACCCATTCATTCCAGTGGAAAAATTTAGTTTTACAACCTACCTGGGCTAGTCGAAATGTGCTTGCCTCAAGTACTTAACGTCGGTGATGAGGTTCAGTGGAAAAAGGATGCGGTTGGTCTCTATTGGAGATGCTTCGTTAGGTAAGTTTCACACAGAATGTTTTCAATAAAACCAACATCTCATCATTCGTTGAATACCATAGGAGAAGTATAACTATCAAACTCGGAGAATATTCCAGGTATATGGTAGATGACTCTCTCACACTGCCATTCATATACGACAGGTAAGAGCTAAATTTTCCAAAGCGAACAGACATTATTTAGGCATGCTACAAAATCTATCTTTTACCTGTAGGTTTTTCTTTCTAGGCATCCGGTTTTTTCCTCTAAAACTAGAATAGTCGAACTGGTTTTGGTGGTAGTGAATTCAAATCTATGTTTGAGTCACTATAAGCGTTATAAGTTGACATTCAGAAATAATCACACGCTGGCTAGGTGTATCGGTTGTGAGGAATACCAGGATCTGAAGTGTTCGTACCATTACGACATCAACTACGAGGACTGGGAACCGATGAAACACCACATGCTGCTCATGCGAGGCGAAATTATTCAGGTTCTTTCTTCCGTTACTGTATTGCTGGTACATGGTTTGGTTTTTGGTGTGAAGGAATATCGCATGACGCAGTACTAATTCGAAAAAGAAAACCGTGAGAGGAGTACTGAATCGGGTCGGTATTTTTCCAACAGTTCCTATTTGCAAAGAATAACAAAAAGAGTTGTTGGAATACAAGCCCAGTATTCTAGAAGTGTTTTACTAACGAAACTGACATAATTCTTTTCGTGTGTATAGCAGCGCTAACGAACCAGTCAGTGATATTGGTGTGCTAGTAACGCCACAATGCTTTACGCCGCGGAAACTCGATCACCCAATAGTTGGTACAAAAGCACTTTATTGTTAACTAGTTAAACTCTTGCAAAGTATGGAATAATTAAGTAAGAAGCATACTGCTAACTCTTCGAATCCTCTCGACGGTTTATCGCCTCATCGTGGTTAGGAGATGTTCCTGGGAGTCGAGCTGCGATGTACAACGAGGAGATCCATCCTATCGTGCAGGGGTTTCCAAAGTCTAGAAGGAGCCTGGCGTTTCCATCGGGTAGCCTAGCTAAGGGTAAAGCAATACCAGATTTGACACCACCAGTTTGATGCCACCATCCTGGTATCAAACTAGTCAAATGGTAGTAAATCTCTCTCTGATCCACAAGGGCTGCGACTGCCTGCGGTGGTGAAGACCTGAGGCAGACTTTGGCCAGGTTGACCTCGGCACTCTAGGGAACTATAATGGCCTAACCAGCAGAACTCTGAAAAAGTAGAGCATTACTCGAGCTTTTCGCCAGATATCGGCTCAAAAATTGATGCTGATCTCTAATCGAGCAAAATTTATCCCTACTTTCGAAGAGCGTTTGCTTATTTATTACATAGTCATTAAATCAATCGGATTAAGTAACCAATGGCAAAAAAAATTCAGGAAAGAATATGACAGCAGAAAATATATTTAATGGCTACTTAAATGTAATGAGCGTGATTTTTTTGTGCTGAATTGCCATACTAAATTATTCCCAGATGTCTTTTCGTGCGTAATACGGTAGATTCTTAAGCGTATACTTTACCAGATTGCTCAGAAATTAATGTAGCATTTTTAATCTGCACCTCTAAAGTGGCATATCGAAGCTCAGAACAAACTTTTTCATTAGCCCATAAAGTCTGGTATGAACAACATTGTGTTCATAACGGTTTGGACAGGGGCGGTGTGATCACTACTGTGTTCATATTTAGCTAATACGTAACAGAGTTTTTTAAAATAAATATCTGTGTAAATTACAAAATTTCTTTCTTATTCATTTGATTGCCAGTTGAAACCAAATCAAATAGTAGGGGTGGGACCAGAAAAACTGCTCTCTACATCTAATGACTCACAGAAAACCTTTTTCTGGTGAAAGTTTGTTAACCGGCAATTTGACTATCGATTAACTGCTATTGCATTTTAATCAGTACGATTATTATATGAGATGTAGAGATATAGAAAAGCACCCAGATTGAATGAATGTAAGATGCAAAATACTTCCAGGTTCTTACAGCAACGTATGTGGAGAATGCACCGGGGTTACACTTAGTAAGTAGTAGTATGCATATCATTCACACCAATAGAACGGTAGAGCAAAGTCTTCTTTGCAAGTCTATCATATTCACAACCACTAAATTACTCCATTTATTAAAAAACTATTTCTTCTTATCAGAATACCAGAAATTCTGCGGTTGAAGAAAAATTGATTGCTCGTTCTCTATTCGGAAAACCAAATGTAATAGAAATAAGAACCATTAGAATCCACACAATTTTGCCAAAGGGCAACAAGTTTGTCTACTCCGGCTGCACAAAACCGTGACGTTCTAGAGGCGATGTAGTCATTGAAGGCAGTTTCGGTTTTGGCTTGGTTTCTGAAGCATTTATCACACAGCAAGCTATTGAATTACTTGAACAAATGGTAGTTGCTAGGTGAAAGATCCGGTGACTGTGGAAGATGAGGCAGAGTTTTGTAGCCCGGCTCGTTCAGTCGTTGCAAAGTCGGTAGTAAGTCGTGTGGCACCACATTATGGTAGAGAAAGATCACCGGGTTCGCGCAGCACCCATTTGTCGAGGTTTTTCGACTTTCCTATCTTTCTTAGATACTCTAAAATAGTTTGATGACTAAACAGATTTCTTCTACAAGTTTTTGAACAGTTACGCGTGAATTTGCATTCGAAGACGTCTTCAATTCATCATCATTAGTAGAGGATGAACATCCCCGGCATTCACTATCGTAAAAAAGAATTGACAAAACCTCTAAAGCCATCGTTGCACTCTGGGTTCACTAACATTTCTTTGGCCCATACTAATATTTAGAAGCGTTCGCGCTGCACTACGACCTAGTGCGAATACGTAGAATTGGATTTGTCGAAACTGTTCTTTCAACAACTCAAATTGCAACCTTTAAAGCTTTCCAAAAATGCAGTTTATACTACAATTCAATTACACGAAGTAAAAGTGTGCGACAAAGCTGAGCACAGCTTATCGGCTTGCCCGTGATACCTGATAATTAATGGGAGCACATGATTTTGTTCGTATTTTTTGAGCAAACGCGAGGTTGTTATTGTTCTTTGTTCACGATTAAGCTGACGTTTCGGCGAATTTCGCCTTCTTCAGAGCCTGGGAAGGTCAAGTTGATAGCAACTCACTCGGCCAGACGCCTCCATAACCAAACAAAGAAACCCCAAACCAAGATTTCAATCACTTTGAACACAGCTTTGGGTGTGAGTGTGCAAAGCTGTGTTCAAAGTGATTGAAATCTTGGTTTGGGGTTTCTTTGTTTGGTTATGGAGGCGTCTGGCCGAGTGAGTTGCTATCAACTTGACCTTTCCAGGCTCTGAAGAAGGCGAAATTCGCCGAAACGTCAGCTTAATCGTGAACAAAGAACAATAACAACCTCGCGTTTGCTCAAAAAAATACGAACAAAATCACTTGATCAATGCCGAGGTTAATAGAAAGTCGGTCGTGGCAGTTAATGGGAGCACAGCTGTTGCAGGTGGTGATATTGTGAACTAACCACATCCATCCACCTGAACGATGCTACGAATGCAATCGAATGCGTAGCATTCCTCAGGTGTCGATCAATTCTACCGACTTATCATCATTTCTATCATAATTAATTGATATTCCAGCTAATGGGCGATCAGTGTTGCATTGTTTCGTGGGACAACGGCCAACAGATTCATCTTCCGAAATCGGCCATCCACAAAGCTGATCCTATTTGATCCTCGTCCTTTCAAGGTACAGCTCTCTCTTCAGGTTTTTCTCCGCAAGTCTGAGACACCGTTGTTGGAACATTTTACTGTATAATCCATTCGAAGACCTTTTATTGATGTTCCTCACACCTTTTCTTTTCATATTCGTTGTTATGTCGAAAACCTCATGAATCTTGTTATGACAATCTCATCAGTTGATTGTTACTACATGAGCGATTGCATTTAATTACGGTAATATTGCTTTCTAAGTGAAGATGTAAAGTTTTTAACTATTTGTTTTTTCGTTGTGCAGAAGGGGGTAGTTTCAAGACTGCATTGCTAGAAATCGGAAATTCCTCAGAAGCGTCTCAAAAAATACGAAATATAGGTAATGGGCCGTAAAAAGCAGGAGAAACATTATGATTAATGTGTTGAGGGAGTACTTGCTTATGAGTGGGGTACCACATCGGAGTCGCGTTGTGCTGAGAGTTTCAGCCGATAGAAAAACAACGGATAACGTTACTTCCGCTGGTGGAATCGAGAGCAGTAGTCAAAACTATTTTGCAATAAGGTATGTGAATTTAACCACTATACCATTCCAAAGAAGGGTGCGTGCGTCCCAGTGATCAGGGCGCCTGAAATACACATGGGATCGATCGAGGATAGCAGCACTGGTTTGATACAACGGTAGGCCACCGGTAATGTAAAGACCAGATATGTATTCAATCACCTCCAACGATGCTTAGTGAAATCGAATGTACGGCTCATCCCTCAAGGATAGATCAAGGCCGAGAAGTTTATCCTTTATTATTAACCTTCCCAATATGGAAACTTAAGATATCTTTACGGGGAACCACAGAAACTGAACCAAATTTGAAAAAGCTAGCCAATTTGGTCAATTATACAGCTTTTCCCAATAGAAACATTGTCAAGAACGCTTCAATGTAGTAGTAAATCGAGTAGTGAAGTGGCTAACTTAAATAGGAGACAGTGACAAGGCCATACTCAAGCACGCAGAAATTCTAAGAACAACTTCGTAGCTCATTTAACAAAAGATCATTCAAGAATGTGTGGATAGATAAATTCTGCTCAGCTTTTTACATCGCTCTCAAATGCTCGGTCGACTAACTGCTGGGTTAACTGTCATCCCAGGAATTGTCATCGTCCTGGATGAATCCGAGTCGCAAGGCAGCAAATTTCTCTTCAATCACAACGGCGCAAAATTCACTGTGGTACGACCTTAGTCAGGTTTTCTCGAATTTCCCAAGAAGATCGCGCTTGTCGGCCACGAAGTATTTACATGGGAGAAGGTAGTAGAGCGTCAACTAGTAGGCGAGCGTTCACTTAAATCCGAGTACTTTGTACGACTGCTCCATAACGAGACGAGTGCAAGCAGTGCTGAGACTCGAACCACAAGTAAAGACGGGCCATCTAAGTATACCCCACTATGTCTCATCCAATCTATAGTCTGTCTTTCTCCAGCATATTCTGGGCAATACACCTGCCAGCTTGATAGATAAGGGGCGAAAATGGTCCGGAAGCAAGTTGTCTTGCTAGACATGAGCAGATGGTGATGGATTCCACGTTTTCGACGATGTTTGTGCGCATTGTGTGAATGGTGTTGATTATTCCCTAAAGACTGATCCCGACTAAAGACCACCATTCTGGTGACTGCTGGGGAATAAAAATAAGATTAAGAGTAAATGTATTTATGTCTCCTCCCAACGTATTACCTCCTCATCGTGGCTGGGAGGTGTTTCTGGGTGTCAGACTGCGATCTACAGCGGGGTATTGACCCCTGGCAGGGTCTCCCAAGCTGAGAAGGAGTCCGGCGTTTCTATCATGAAGCTTAGCTAAGAGTAAACCAATACCAGAATCCGCCACCGTCCTGGTATCAAAGTCGCATGATGGCAAAGCTCCCTCTGATCCACGAGTGCTGCGACTACCTGTGGTGGTGAAGGCATGGAGTAGACTTTGACCAAGTTGAACTCGGAATTCCAGGGAACCACAATGGCTTAACTAGCAAATCTTCGAAAAATGGAAATTATGCTGAGGCTCCCACAACTAGTGAGAACGGGCCGTTCAAGTATCAAGTATAAAGTAAGAATGAGTTCTTCCATATTACCCTTAACCGAACATGTTGTCAGTCTAAGACTTGCCCTGTTGCTCTGTATGAGATTATATCATTTGCGTGTTCGACATTTGCTTCGTATGGCGACAACAGAGAATTCTTAACGGCGACAGAGATTTCTGTGAAACAGTACAGCTCAAAACTAACAGCTATTGCCTTTGCTAATAATGTAGATCCTTTGGAAATTAGTGTCCGATTTCAACCCTTATTCGTAATATGGCACATCTCAGCTGAGGGTAAAGTTTATTAATCGGAATAGAAACCAACCGAATACATATATTTCTGCCAAAGAGAAAAAAGGTTATTTATACCAGTTGTACGTATTCTAGACTTCAAGAGGTGGGTGAACCATTGAAAGCCGTTTTGGTCTCTGCTTCCTTCCTGAAGCATTTCTTGTATAACAAATCATTGAGATGCTTGAAGTGGTATTCAGTAGTTCGATCCGTAGCCCAGTTCGACCAACTTTTGCTGTGTCGGTAATGCGACGTGTGACTACGCATTATCGTGGATAATCCTCTAGAAATTCTTGCGGCATCTATTCGTCAAGCTTCTTCGGCTTTTCAGTATTCTTAAGATGCTCCGAAACAGTTGAGGTGATTACGAGGACTCCTGAAAGTTCACGAATAGTTGTGCCTCCACTGTTCGTCCAGCACTGCCTTCAATTCATCTTCGTCAATACCAAAAGGGTTTCTGCGACCCTCCTTATCCTCAATGCCGAGTTTCCGAGGATGAAGCTTTCCAAATCGACGTTGAACTTTGCATTTGTCAACACTTTCCTAGTCCTATAGCCCATTAATGTTTCGAACCGCTTGTGCTGCACAATTCCAAGCTTGAATTTCTGGAATGAGATTTTCCCAACCGATTTACAGACGAAGTACCCATGGTCGCGCAGAAAGTGTAGAAGAAAGCTAGAAGCCATTGGTTCAGCACTAAGAACTCCGTCTTTTCCACTAAACGCCATGTGCTGAATACCAGTAGTTAATCTATTCACCGTGATTCATTCTCTTGCAAGGTTACTTAAGCTCAGGAGGTCGACGTTTGCACGCACAGAACCTTAACTGAGAGCAAATAATCATTTAAGTCGATGATTCTGAAAAAAAACCTAGTCCTAAGACTTTCTATTAACCTCAGGATTGGTCGAACAATTCCTTATATTCTTGTTGAGCGAACACGAGGTGTTCCTTTATGTGTTTTCTATTTCCTGTTTATCTGTTTCCTTGTTATTATTATAACTATTATTGGCTTAGCGTTTTCTCTGTTTAGTTATGGAGGTGTTCGGTTGGGTGGATTGCGGTTAACTTGACCATTCGAGACTATGACGAAGGCGAAATCCGCCTGAACGACAGCTTGCTCGTAAACAAAGAAGTAAAGTAGTACTTCGTGTTTGCCCAACAAGAATATGAAATCTCGTCGTGGGATTTAAATGTCCACTTCGATGCACAAGAGCAGGTGAGCAGCTCAGTTTACCAACTGGTAACATCCTCACACAATTCTTGATGTTCAAAAAAAGTCTAACTAAATCGGCAACATGACGAACAGAGGTGGAAATCTGCTAGCAATCGCACAGTTCTTTATGAAAACGGGTAACAAAGCTATCAAGTGCCAGAATTCCGAGCGATCTCAAGTACTAACTGTTCGCTTAAGCATCACACCGAAGTCCTTAGTAACGAAAAACCATACTCTTCGCGTAGAGAACCTTTCAAACGACTCTGGTACGAAAAAAAAGGAACATCTGTGAACGTTATTGACATTGGCTTGATTCATTTCATGCATACAAGCAAAAAAGGTGGCACAGCTGAACAACTCGTAGCATTTGCACTTCGGCAGCTCTAATTTCATAGTTGCAGCTTACAACGGTCTACCGCTTCGTTGTGGCTGGGAGGTGTTCTTGGGAGTAGGGATGCGATGTACCACGAGGAGATCTATCCCGTCAGCAGGGCCTCCAAAGCTGAGAATGAGTCCGGCGTTTCTATCAGGAAGCCCAGGTAAGAGCAAACCGATACAAGGAACCACCATCTTTCTTGTAGCAAGCTAGTCGTATGGTGGCAAATCTCCCTCTAATCCTCAAGGGCAACAATTACCTGTGGTGGTGGGGCAGAATGACCTCAGAACTCCAGACAGCCACAGTGGCCAAGTGGCGGCTGCACAACCATTGAAGACGGGCCATCCAAGTATCCAAGTAGGAGGAACTTCATAACAAAGCACGAGGTGCTCGCGCGCAGTCGTGCGGCCGGACGAGTTTTCTTGCGCGCACTCGACCTTATAAACGGCGCGCGTTGGTGATATACGTGAATGATAAACTTGATGTCGTCGGATGACGACATTCGCTTATTTTGCCGTATTGTTTTATGTTGAATATATTTTTGGAAGTAATTTTCGAGCATCGTGTGTTAAGTGCCACCGGTTGCGCGTTTTTCGTATCGTACTGGATGTCCTATTTTATTCCAGGTAGAGTAGTGGAAGCTGTGGGCGTTATTTCGATTGGAAATTGACTGGATGAGCTCCACGAATTCTGTCCTGGGTGAGTCGGTTCCATAGATTGGTCGTCTTGGGGGTTTCTTCTTTCTATAACATGGTTTCTTTTAACTTGCAATCAATACTTGCTTGGATATCCCGTCTTCACTGGTTGTACAGGCTCCAGCATGATTTCCATTTTTTGGGAGTTTTGCTGCTTTAGCTACAGTGGTTCCTTGGAACCCCGAGGTCGGCCTAGCCAAAGTCCGCCCTAGGTCGGCACCAGCATAGCCGGTCGCCACGCTTGTAGGTCAGAAGGAGATTTGCCCCTATGCGACTAGTTTAATACCAGGTCGATGGTGGATCGTGATATTGGTTTGCCCTTAGCTAGGCTTCCTGATGGAAACTCCGGACTCCTCAGTCTGGGAGCTCCTGCCAGGGAATGAATGCCCCGCTTTACATCGCAGCCCGAGTCAGGAAAACAAAAAGTCAGGAAATCATCGCCCCAGGAAAACATCTCAGCCACGATGAGGCGGTAAACCGTTGGAAGGACTTGAAATTAATACTTCATTAAATGGTGGTAGTAGTGCAAGGTGGGCACATTTCACTTTACAGTTGAAACCGCAGATTCTTCTTCTGGAGATGTTGTCGAAGACTGGGAGAATGACGAAGCTGGGGAGAGTATGGAAAAGCAGCTTACAGAGCGCTTTAAACAGGTACATTGTCTTAACTATCTTTTCCTTACTGTTCAGACAAGCTTTCATTATTCAATTTCTTTGTGAAGTTAGGACCAAGACGATATTACGCTTTCATCTTTATGGTAGCCATTCATTCTGATGTATCGTCTTTTTTTTGCCGGGGTATAACAGGTCGTACTAGTACTAATCAGCGGTTGATGTTATCTATGGAGGAACCTTATGTCACATGGTTTACCAAAGATTAAAGAAATGTGGGTTAGTTTTCATGGAGTTGCGACTTCTTTGTCTCAACTCCGTTACATGTTTTTTCGAAAATTGTAGAGATGTAAGTTAGTTGTTATGGAGTTGTTCCTTGCTTACCTCAGCTTTGTAACAAACTTCATCGGTAAGATTGGTGCTTTTGTTGTTAAGATCCGAATTTTACAAAGAGCTCAGGCGGATAAGGAAGCTCGTAAAGAAAGAGCCGCTCGATGTCAAGAGGAGGCTAGATTGAAGTATGCGCTTTCTTCAATATCTCGAAGGTTTAGTGTTTCCTTATTGAGATTATAAAGTTGGTTTTAGCGCATGTTTCTTATCGACATCGTCCATAACCCCTACTGGACCAGGAGGCGCTCCACCTGCTCCGGTTAGAATCTTGAGACGTCCAGAAAGTAGTGACAAAATTAGGGAAGAGAAGTTCCAAGCACAACTTGCGAAGGCTGAAGAGGCTGCTCGAAATCAGCTGACTCCTGAGGTGCTTATATCTAACGATTTTTCATTTTTTGCATATTACTAGGTTTTTTCATATCTGATGTTTACGTTTTAGCAAAAGGAGGCATTGTATGTAAAAGCGCGCGATCGTATCATGGGACCCGAGTACAAACCTGATAATTCGCAGAATGCACAAAACGTGGCGATTGTTAGTAGGTGTGTCAGCCGGATTTCATTTGCTTATTAATGTTTGTCCTCCCGAGTTTCTTTATGGAATTTTGGGACTAAAATACTGGATGCTTTTAGTTAGCTTTCTGTGAAGACGCTCGTATGAAACATGTTTTATTCTTTCCTGCTGTTCGTAATTAAATCTTAACCACATCATTTCGTTTGTTTGGGAGCACTCTGATCTAGGCCCAAATAATTTCCGTCTTCAGATTTTTATTTCGGAGGCAGCCTTAACTTTTTAAGTGAACTTTACTTTGCGGAGGTTCTGTGAAGTACTTGCAAAGATTAATGGCATAACGTTACAGACATCGATGAGATTGTTGGATTTAATAAAACAAGCTATTTCTTATATTGACCATGGTCGATTGAGATCGTTGAAATTATCTGGAATATGAAATGTTTGGTGGTTCCAATGTAGCATGGGCTATGGAAATATTCAAAGTAGTGGAGTGCATAACTGTGTTTGAAAACTGATTTTCCTTTAACTTCGGCTTGTATAAGATTTATATATAATCTTTACTATGCTAACGTCTCGACGTGTTCGTCTTCATGAGAGCCAGTAGTCGTATATTGAGGCGTGCTCACCCGGCAATGCTCTTTTATACGGGACGGGTGTTGTTTATAATGATCTTCCGCTGATACAAGGTCAACAAACCCTCTATCCTGCAGCAGTCGGTATTAAACCCGAAGATTTGACTCGATAGAACGACAAAGACACTGCGACGAAGAAACGAACGGCTGTGGATGATCGACTCGTATCATAGGCTCTAAGAAAGGGGAAGACGTCGAACCGTTAGCCGAACGATTATTTGGTAAGAACCTTGTGTAAGGTAATCAAAGAAAAAATACATGCTTGAAATAATGTTGAGGTTTGAAGATGATTAATCGAAAAATCTTTATACAGTTATTTCCACATCTTGCAGTTGTTATTTCATATGTTATTTGATGACAGATTGGTTAAAATATTCGCCACTTTTTCTTTCAGTATTTATTTAGTCTTTTGCGTTGTAGGCAGGATTTGCTTTTCTTTTGAATTGTCATTGTTTAGGTGCAAGTCACCGGAGCAGATTCGAGTTCCTCGCTTCACTGATCTCCCACTAGCAGGAGCTATAAGCGCTACTTCACATGACGTCAATATTGGCAGCACTATCATGATGGCATCAATGGGCAGTGTGGCCGGTGTAGCTTCAGCCAGTACCGTAGGGACACCGATCGCAGCTGCACAGCAGTCAACTCAGCAAACTCCCACATCCCTTTTGACAATGTCTTCTGCTCCTGTGGGAATTCCGGTGCAACAGACAAACGCGATCACGCAAGGTTTGAACCAGCAAGTGATGGGTCAGCAACAAACGTGTCTGGTTTCGTCGCCACAGTCGTCAAAAACTATAGGTGCATATCCGCAGTATGTCATAGCCCAGCCACAACAACATATACCGTTCTCTATGACAGTGGGTGCAAATCAGGTGAGTTAATCTTTGAGTTTTAATACCATGAACCAGTTTTCAATTCACGCCATTGAATCAGCCATCTTCAATGTTAATCTTTTACTTACTGCCTTCTACAATTTTTCACGGCAGGATATTATGTGAAATATAGCCATAATGATGCTGAAATATTTGCAAAATTCCGGACCGCAGATGTATCCGGTGGGGAAAAAATATGGTCAATCATTCTCTTTAACTGATTGCGGGATAGTAATGAAGCTTTTCTGAGCAATTCCCATCCTTCAAGATTTTTTGCATAACTATTTCTCGATACCTAAACTTGCCATGCCATTTTAAGAGCATGTATGTCTTTTCCTAGATTTTGCATTCTTTTCCAGTTGTAGTTTTGCTGAAGAGTGGAATTTTGGAAAAAAATTGACGAAGTGCTGGCTTTTTAACTCATGAGCAGCGTCCGAAGATGTCAGTTGGGGACTCCAGTAGATGCTAGATGAAATCCCACCTTTTCTATCGCTCCTGTCTTCAATCCAGCTTCATTGAAAAAGAAGCGAAAAGAATAAGACTGTTCATACGTGGCAGAGGAATATCCTCATGGTGGAATAAACAGATTTGCTTCATTTTGGCAAAGATATGTGTTTTTAATGGTTTTTTTTATAAAACGATAAGGTTTAATATGAGCAACGTTTGTTTAAAGTTGAGGAGCGCAGTTTTTATTATTGTTATTATTATCACTGTTATATTATGTTTGTTTCTGTCGTTACCGTTATGATTACTATCATTATCACTGGCGCATGTACTGCAGTGGTTGGAGGCGCCCTGCATACACTTAGGAGTGATCTTCGCGCCCAGGCCCAGCAAGCTCTCCATCCCTCCATAGTCGGAAAATTGGTACCGGACTTGTCTGGGAGGATAGCAGCGCTAGCTGGCTTACATCGGTTGGCCACCGCGAGTCATTGTAAAGGCTAGATATGCATTCAATCACCTCCAAACGGTGCTTAATGAAGTCGAATGTGTTGTGCATACCTCAAGGATAGATCAAAGCCGAGAACCTTATCCTTTATCCTTTTTTATTATTATCATTATTCGTATATTATGCTGAGATATTTGCAAAACTCCGGACCGCAGGTGCATGCGGTGGGGAACGAACTGCGCTGTTGTCCTTACCGGGGAGCAGCGCACTTCACCACCACACCATCTGGGTCTCCCGTTGACGAGTGATTGCTGATGGCAAAAAGATCGATTGAACTAGCTGAGAGACAGGCAAAACGAAAAAGAGACCCGGATGGTGTGGTGGTGAAGTGCGCTGCTCCCCGTTAAGGACAACAGCGCGGTTCGTTCCCCACCGCATGCACCTGCGGTCCGGAGTTTTGCAAATATCTCAGCATTATATACGAGTTATATTTCGCAACATACCCTCCCATTAAAAAAAAGGCAGTAAATAAAAGGGTTAAGATTATCATTATTGTTGTTATTGTTAATTATTATTGTTGCTTTTATCACTATTTTGAGACGCCCGCATCGAAGTAAAGTGCATGTTCGACCCTGTGTTGAGCAACAAAGTATTGAATACAAATATGTTTTCTCCTTTATCGAATGTATCAATTATCCAGTTATGTATTGGAAGTAATGCACTTGAAACTATGACAGTTGCAGTCGATGGTGCCATTTATTGACACTACACGTCCTCCACCTGCAGTGTCGTCCATAACTGGGCATGTGAATCCTTCGCAAGTAGCAGCAGTTCCTCTTGCTCCAGTTGGTCGAGGGTATTACAATCCACCAAATGTTATTCCCAGTACGGGTCATCATCAGTTACGTCATAATATACCTCAACAGCAACAACAACAAGCCGGTTTACAATATGTGTCAGTGGAGTCGTGTCTTATCTTAGAAATGTATTGTTTATATATCTTTTATTGGAAATTCACGTTGTAACTGTTTAGATCACCAGTGATGTCGATCTATCCTCCAGGAAGTTTAACAGCCGCAATGCGAGGAGATCCTGGTGGTGTTTCTTCGGTATTAGTAGGTAGCGCGCAGCATACTACGAAAAAAACCAGAAGGAGTCGGAATAAACGGGACAGTTAATTGCTATATGCCATTCTGAACCTCCTGATCTTTCTGGAAATCTCGCCTTTTTATTGTTTAGCCATATTTTCTGGTGTAAGAATGTAATAGCGTTTCTCGGGGACGTCGTCGTGTTGATGATGATGCTTCTTCTTTATTTTTTTTATTTTGACAACCATGGAAATGCGGGTGCATCATCTTTCATTTAATTCGTTATAGTTGAAATGTTTTTATACGATGATAAGGAGTTGCGAGGAACACAATATGAGAATGTCGAAGTTAGAAGCACCAGTGAAACAGTGGGTATCCACTGTGGTTTTCGTTAATCTGGTTCTTTGAGCCTATTCAGTCTCTTTTTCACTTTCATGATGTCCAAATCCTCAAGAAGTCCTCTACACTTCCGTCCTTCTATCACCGCTCCTTAGTCTCATGTACATCATTGTAACTATGTTTGCATTGCTTAGTTGAGAATATTCGTTGAGTATTTTGTTTTCTTACGAGACTTCGGCGCGTATTTAAGATCTGCTACGTTTAAATCCTGAAATTTCGGTTCGTAAAGTCTGTGATACATGATGAACAATCGTGGAAATATCCACGATCTTTATCGATTACATTTTGCCCAGTAGGGTACATGGTGTCCCTCCTCAGCAAGGTTACCTCCACTCTCAACCTTCATGTGTAAATGATTGGATTCATATTGTTTTTACAAGTGTTCAGTAGTTGAAAATAATACCCAGTGCTGATTACATTGGAGATTATATATATACAATTTTATCTGTTTAATAAATTAATTCATTTGTTGTAAAATCTTGTGTTATCGATTAGTTTTATGGAAATTGAAGACATCACTGGAAAAGCAATAGGAAATGCCAGCTAAGCTATAATCAGAGGGAAGAAATTCCTTATATGTGTTTATTTCGTTGATAAGCTAACACGAGGCTGATGTATATCACCTATATCAGCCTCATGTTAGCTTGTCTTTAAAAAATACACGTTGATTACTCACACAGAGGTTATAGGAAAGTCGGTTTCTGAAATATAATCTACTCTAAGAGTCGGGGCGTGAGAGACTGAGGTAGGATTTATATATGGTAAGGGTTCTAAGTGACAGATCAATCTATTTGGTTTGGATGTTTGGTTTGCTTGGAGATAAGGACGGATATATACGAGGTGATGAGGTCGTCCATTTTGTAACCCTGAAACATTTGTTTTAGTTCGGGCTGTAGCGTGTTAGTTTCTACTGCTTCAGACTGCACAGAAAGTCGCTTGACACTTCTATGTGTTTTCTAAGATTTCAAACTTACCATGGTTGTATCAAGTAGGAGTTTTTTTCCTTCCTTGCCCCGTATTCCGTTTTCGATTGTTATGTTGAAGTATGTGTTACCACTAGTCCAATTACAAATTACGTTGAAGGGGTACTGAAATGAGTTTCATTCTCGCTTTACAAGATAGGTTTTTCCTCTCTATTTATCTTATGTGGAGAAATGCGCACGGTTATCCCGTCGAACGAGGGCGCTCGAGGGGTTAGTTGTTGAGTGAAATCTACAAGCCTGTTACTAAGCGGTGTCCTGTTACGCATATCCAGGTCTTTAGATGAAGCACAACCATCTGCACAAGCACGATCTCGACAAGAATTCTGCTTCATGGACCAAGTCGAAATCGTATCCTGCTCATAGACGTTTGTTAGAAATACCACCTGCCTTTGTCATAACATATATCGACTGCAAGAAAGTCCTTGAAAGCGTTGAAATGAATGCAGTCCTGCAGCGCTCGTCGACCAAGGAGAGAATTCCTCGTTAATACGAACAGTAGCTGACTGTGATCGGAAAGTAGCACAAATATTCAGCTTTTTCATTGACCCTTACTATACTCACAAACTGGATAGTTCTCTGATTATAGAGACCACCTTACACATTGGGTGTTCAATGAACATGAAGAAACACGTGAAAGAGGAATTAGACAAGGAGAGCGGCATGGGGCGCATTAAGCCTCACAGAAAGCCACCGACCAACTAAGAGATCTATGTCTCCGCGCTCTCCTTTTTGGTTCACTTGTCCTTCCAGCACTCTGTGCATCAGAGACGTGAACTGATGCTTTCATTAGGTCAACGATTCTGTGTGCCACCGATACAGGCAGTGGTTGAACGATTTCTTCTCAGATTTTGGCTGCAATTTAGCGAGAATGCGGCCGCAGATCTGTGAAACCTACTCTATCTTTGAGACCCGCGGGAACGTACACTGATAGCGAAACAGATATGCCTGTTATATAATAAGTGTAGATGAAATGGGCGAAAAGAACTTTAGAGTGAACCCCAAGGGGACATAAGCGTCCTTTCGGAAGATCGCCGAAGTAATGGGTGGATGTGTTGGTGTGCAAATGGAAATAATTAAGGAATCACGGAATGTGCCTCGAACACCTTATCATACTCGAAGCAGACCACCACTACGAACTCTGATTGCGCTAGAAAGAAACGATTGGAGGATGTGCAGAGGCCCGTACTACTGGTTATGAGAGACTGTCCTAGGATCCAACTGTTTGTCTTGTCATATCAATCAAGAATACATTGAACTAATGAGAAAGAATCGACAGGATGTCGGGCTGACTTATCGTCAGATATTTTTTAAATCAGAAGTTCTCGATTACCTGAACCACAGTGGTACTCACCTGCGTGATAAGCGTTTTCGACTCTCTGTTATAGAGGTGCAGTCCTTTATCGTTGATAGCTACTAACAGTTTGTCAGGTAAGGAAAGGTCTGAATATTGTGAAACCTGAAACAACGAGAACGATTGCTTTAAAGTATAATAAAACTTCTAAAAAAGCATGGGTTTGAACTACTACTGAACTCACTGGGAAAAAGGCTGAACCAAAGGTTTCCTTCTTGGAAATAACCTCGATGAACTCGGTTTTCGCTGCATCTGATGTCAAATGCTCAACTTTCATGTATGCGGAGGAAATTAACTGAAAGCAGCGATGGTTGGTGAAGAAACGTTCTTTTGCTACTAGAAACACATTGCAGGAGATGTAACTCGATTTCACTATTATTTTCTGCGATTTGTGCTACCTAGTGGTTTTAAAAATTTTACAGCTGCAAGACGACAGTGGACCCATGAGATGGAATTGCTGTCACTGCTTTGCCGGACCAGTAAGCACACACCTACACATTACTTGATACTTGAACGGCCCGTTCTCACTGGTTGTGAAGCCCCCAGCATAATCTCCACTTTTCGGAGATTTGCTGGTTAAGCCATTATGGTTCCCTGGAGCCCCGAGGTCAGCCCGGCCAACGTCTGTCCCAGGTCTTTGCCACCACAGGCAGTCGCAGCTCTTGTGGATTAGAGGGTGTTTGCTACCATGCGACTTTGATACCAGGACGGTGGCGGATCCTGGTATCGGTTCACTCTTAGCTAGGCTTCGTGACGGAAACACTGGACTCGTTCTCAGCTTGGAAAACCCTTCCAAGGAGATTAATCCTCCCCCGCTGTACATCGCAGCCCGATACCAATGAACACTTCCCAGCCACGATGAGGAGGTAAACTGTTGGGAGGTCTACACATTTATGCACATATATTCATGGATGGGTGCTAGGCAGTGTTTACTTATATGTCCATTGTAGCAGTGTCCATCGTATGTGGATTCGCCAATAGAACGTAACCAAATGAGTAGGAAGTACATTGTATGAGATTCAGAGTTGCGTGTAACAAAGAAATCCTTCATTAACTTGGAATCTCAAAAAATTGTTCGTGAGTGTATCCAGCGCCACATCAAAGCCTATCACCTGTTTCATATGTAAGCTGATTAAACATGAGGTATATTTATTTATATGATCTTATAAATTGATCTTCTTAGGTAGATGCGAGGTTGGTACAGGTCTTCGTTGTCGTTGTCGTTGCTATTGATGTTGTCGGTCGATGGCTGATGTTTCGGCGACTTCGCCTTCCTTAGAGCCTGGACGTACTTTATGTTAGAATACTTTTTATTATTCGGTGGAAAAGAAGGTTAAAGTATTAATGAAGATCAAACTTTCAAATAGACGCCATATTGAACAGAAAGGCCACTCACCGTGATGTTACGTTTGGGACTAGCCCACACGTAGTTCACGTGTGGTCGCGAGCAAGATACGCCTCAGGGTCAAAATATCATTTTGAAATAGGGCGGCAGTTCACGCGTGATAGTGAGGCATTCGTCTTTCCGCGTTGATGTTTTTAATTTTCTGGGCTTGGATCCAGACAGTCACTTCAAAATCATCGCCGTTGTGCTTTTGCGCCCTCTGCGTACCTAGAGGAGTGTTTTGACGGATTTTAACTTTTCCATCTAGATGTTATTTTATGCGGACACAAAGTGGTCTACCCGTTTCCCCGTTATATTCCTCACCGCATGCATTACATGAGATCAAGTATATTGTGCCTAAACTCATGCAATCCCAGTCTCTCCCGTTAGCGCAGATCATGCAGTTTTCTCAGCTGCACAAACGATCATAGAGACGGTTGCGAACTAACTGATGGCGTAGGGTATTGGATGGGATGTCAATAATCGTTACATAATTTTCAAGACCACTTTTCTTAAGCGCCTCTTAATGGCGTGACTTACTTCATTTGATATGAAGGGTAGCTTAAAGGGAATCTTACGTACGTCCGAAATATTATTTTAGAGTACTACACGTTTTTCTCTAACCCGAGTGGCTTCACCTTCGTAGCAATTGGAAATGGCTATTTTTTGTGGCAGGTTTTGCGATTCCTTCCTTTCCACTTCTCCTATGCACACTTTTTTAGCCGTACGGTACATGTTTTTAATAAGTGCTTTTTTGATGTCAAAACCTAGATCAATATAACTAGCTGAGAGACAGGCGAAATTAAGCAGCCGCATGGTGTGGTGGTGAACGCGTTACTCCCGGAATACATCTGCAGTCGTTGTGCTATTCGAACAACGAAGTCGTTAACGTCTCTATGATCGTTTGTGCAGCTCAGAAAACTGCTTGATCTGTCCTAACGGAAGAGATGGGGACTGCATGAGTTCAAGCATAATATACTTGGTCCCATGTAACGCACGCGGTGAGGAATATATTGGGGAAAGGGATAGACCACTTTGTAGGCGCATAAAGGAACATCTAGATGGAAAAGCTAAAATCCGTTTAAACACCCCTCTAGGTACGCATAGGGCACAAAATCACAATGGCGATGATTTTGAAGTAACTGTGTGGATCCTAGCGCAGAAAACCAAAAACATCAACGCGCAAAACTCTTGAAGCGTTTTGGATAAATTTCAGAAATTCAAAGGTGAACCGGAAAGACGAATGCCTCACTATCATGCGTAACTTGGCGACCTATTTCAAAATGATATTTTGAACCCGGGGCGTTTCTTGCTCGCGTGAGCTACGTGTGGGCCAGTCCAGCACGTAACATCACAGTGAGTGACCTTTCTGTTCAATATGGCGTCTATTTGAAAGTTTGATCTTCATTAATACTTTAACCTTATTTTCCACCGAATAATAAAAAGTACTCTAACATAAATTACGTCCAGGCTCTGAGGAAGGCGAAGTCGCCGAAACGTCAGCCATCGTTCAATAACATCAAAAACAACGACAACGAAGATCTGTACCAACCTCGCGTCAGCTTAAGAAAATCAGTTTATAAGATCACATAAATAAAAGTGTTGTTATCATTTCACTGTGTTTTGGAAGCGTCAAGTACAGATTTATCCTTTTATAGTCATTCCGTTTTGCCTGAATAGATGGCACTGTGCTCATGGACAAAATTCAAGTAGAAACACTACCTCATGGCCTGCCCTCGTGGACAAAGCTCCAATAGAAACACAAACTTATCCAAGAGAAATACCCTTCTATTTAAGTGTAATTCTCGGCAATGAGATTAGAGAAGAGAAAAACGCTAACCTTTTGTGTGGTAAAAAACAGCACCAGCGAAGTGCTTCACTCCAAACGATTTTTGTAATTCGGATTTTGGTTTCAAATACAGCGACGCATTTGAATGAGTAGAGTGCAATTTTTCTAGCATAGATTGATCGGTCCCCTGAAAACACTCATTAAAACAGCAGCGGACAAATCTTAAACGAAGGTATTTGGAATTTGACTCACCTTGGGAAAAATGCTCTCTTCGTCAATTAAAGAAAAGATGTTCATCGGAATGCCGGCGATGAGCTTCAACGTCTCCTGATTGTCAACGAATTTCATTTGCCGCCAATTAATTTGCTCCTAAAAAATTTCCAACGTTAGTTGGCATTCATTTTTTATCAAGATGATGAAAAAGTAATCAAGTCAGAAACTTTATTAAGACATTTTATGTGATCGAAATAAATGCTGAGCTCTAGTGATCTAATCAAAAAGGATAAAGGATAAAGCTCTCGGCGTTGAACAATCCCTGAAAGATGCGCTATACATTCGACTTCAATAACCATCGTTTGGAGGTGATTAATGCATATCTGGCTTTTACAGTGGCTAGCGGTGGCCTACCGATGCATCGAACCAGTGCTGCTATCCTCCCAGACAAGTCTGGTACCAATTTGCCGACCTCGACGGGATGGAAGGCTTGGTGGGCCATGGGCGTGGGGATCGATTTCACGTGTGTTGCGGGGCGCCTCCAAACTCTGCGCCACACGTGATCTAATCAAAATGGTGATGAAATCATGCAGAGGACTACAGCAAAGTCTGGTTGAGGCAAACGAAGTGTCTAGCTCATTTTTCACCAACTAAGTGAGCAGCATCAGTACCCGTAACCGCGACGGAAGCGTTGGGAACGAGGAGCAAGACAATGATTTAAAAGATAATGTTGAGAATGACCCATTGTTCTCCAAAAAGACGAATTATGCTTTTCTTCATCCTCGGTGAAGCAAATACTTCATGTTTAAAGAAATTTTCGCCTTCCAGTTAAGCGGACAATATTGGAATCCGTTATGAAGTATGTTACTTTCTAGGGTATCAAGCGTTAGCATTTCACTGAAAACAGCAGTTGACTACCTGAAATTTATGAAAGGCAAGCTACGTAGTTGGTCAGTAAAACTATTCGAACTCACTTGATTGTATTCGGCCTGCTCTATTTTGAATATATGCTGTACGAAGAACTGCTGAAGACTTTCGTTGGCGTAATTGATGCAAAGCTGTTCGAAACTGTTGATTTCAAAGTGTTCAAAGCCAAAGATGTCCAACACGCCGATTGAATGCCTCTGTGACGGATCGTTTCGAGGCCTGGAACCATGGAACCATGAATTATGCCGCTTCCCCCAAAATGGTGTTTGTGTCCCGATTCTGCTCAATGCTTTTCACCTGCTTAGTTTATATTTTGTCGAGCAAAAATAACAGTAAATTTCAAGCCTTAAGCAAGATCCACAATCAGTAACCCTTTATTTACTGCCCATCCTTTTTCATGGCACGGTATTACGTGAAACTCAAGCACCGCCTTCAGATTAACTGCGTCCAGTGTTAGTTTCTGTTAACAACATCATTCGCGTTGAGGAGTGATAGCTAATACCACCGTTAGAGCAAAAGTTGACTGAGAGAAGGTCCAAAGCAAAAGGTCCTGAGTTGGTGAGGTGGATAGCATGTGAGCTCCCAGAAATGGTAATCACGGGTTCGAAGTCCATCTGAGGTTCCGAGCTTTATTCACATCTCAGCATCCCTCTGGTTGCACTTCATGGTAGGATTACCAAATAATCATGAAATCTTTTAGTCAGCTTAATAAAACCGGAATTGGTTGGAATCGGATTCAGAATTTTGGAAGGATATAAAATAACTTTAATGATGCTGAGATATTTGCAAGCGCTATCATCCTTGCCGGGACTAAAATTGTAGTAGGCAGCAAACGAAAAAGTGAACAACGTGATTTCGATTGCAGCCTCAACTGAACTGGGTTCGTGGCCAATTTTGGCTCCCAAGGTCAATCCCGTTGTAGAATGATTGCTGATGGCAAAAGATCAATAGAACTAGCTGAGAGACAGGTGAAACGAAGGACCTACAGGGTGTGGTGGTGAACGCGTTACTCCCCGGAAAGGACAATAGCGCGTTCGGTCCCCACCGCATACACCTGCGGTCCGGAGTTTTGCAAATATTTCAGCATCATTAAAGTTATATTTCGCAATATATACCCTGCCGTTGAAAAGACAAGGCAGTAAATAATAAGTAAAAATATAAAATAGTTGAAAATCGTGCATATTTTGAAGATCAGAACATGCATGTATATGGTGTCGTTGATTCGTGTGAGAATATAGTCGAAGAGTCGTCCATAGATGCCTTTGGCCAGAGCATCTCGCGTTTGCACCGCTGCTCGAGACGACAGTCTCATCACCACCTTCTCCTCTCTGGTCTCCATCGTCCTCGTTGTAAACGCATTAAACAGATCCTGCTTGCTAACCTGAAACGCTTGTTATTTTAGTTGTATTGCACAACAGATTTTTGGTGGCCGAAAGTTTGTGGTAAGTTGGCTTTTGAAGTGTGTCTCTAAGTGGTGGATGAAGTCCATACAAACAGCAGCCATGTGTTTGCTCTGAAAGCAGGACAATGAGCACCACCAGCACCAAATTTTCCGTTATTTGACTCGACTCTCCTCTGAATACAGAGAAATTGTGGAGAGCTATGTTGATCGCAAAAATTTGGACTAATAAGGCCACACCTTCGTCAAGCTTCTCCTCTAAAGGATGGCTACGAAAAAGGAAGGGAAAATAACATCTTAAACGCTTTCCATTGGCTAAAAGTGTGCCTCTTAACTGTTTTGCTGTTCTAAGACGTGCCTATCCTTATCACTAAACCAAAATCCACTTGTAGAAAGAGTGTTTAATGAGGTAGAGACTTGTCAATCGTTGCGGTTTCCTCTAACCTCTCGTTGTTAAAATAATCTTACACCATCATAAAGATCGACGACAAAGTGTGGAAATTGTCCAAAGCTTCATTAATAGTGAAATAAACTCGTGAATTTATTAGACTATCATCTTATCATACGGGCGCTCAAGACCGTATGGCTACGTTGCTGAACTACGCACGCAATGCAAGCACAGTTGAACTTGTCAAATGCTCTTAACAAGCGATAAAAGAAGATATGACGAAGTAAGAACAGCATATTTCGGTAAAGATGTTGACTTACCATGATCTATATTTTATCTTGGAAACGCAGTAAGACCGAGTTAATTCGTGTATGTCGTCTAAACGTTTTGATAAACTGCTCCTGAAGGATAATGCAACGAGGGAGCAGGCGTTGGAAGAAACAGTGAGTGGTTTACATTCCCGTTATTTCCCTATAGGTTGGGTTGAATCCAGATTAACTCCTACAGCATTTATAGGTGGGGCATGCATTCATCGATACCAAGACCTGTGGATAGGGAGGAATCCACTAACAATGTTCAATGCCTCAAGATTCGAGATACAATGGCTAATAGACAGTAGGTAATTCGGGAATTTCTTCACATTTTTGGTGGAGAACGCAGAACGAGACATGCTGTTCTTGTGTTTTTGGGTTTTCTTGTAATATTCTCAGGATTTAGTTTTTAAAGCTCTACATTTTTCACTTTCTACAAGTTTTTGCTAACCTGAAGTAGTCTTGCAATCCTGGCAACATTCGCCTCATCACTGACCTCCACTGCCTCAATAGTATCGACCACAGTACCTAGAAGGTCAACACCATTTCACTGGGTTGCGGATTCAAGCATTTCTTAAACTTAGTTCTTTCTTACTTCTATACTTAATGTTGCCTATGTGAAGGATAGCTGCAAGTACTTGAATGATGGTCCGAATTTCCGCCTCCTTGAAAAGCAGCATTTTCATTGCGCTACGAATTTCTTCTAGATCTGCGGCGTCGTCACGTCCATCCGCCACAAAACTTTTACCCTAAATTATCCTAAATTCTATTCACTTACTGACTTTGCGCTTGCTTAACATGGAATGGTTTTTCATGAGTTTAACTTATATTGTTAACAGCGAAGAAAAGTCTCAATGAGACGAAAACCTGCTTGAGGATAAGCATTAAAATAATGCTCATTATTTAAAGGCACACCCAGGTGCTCACAATGGAAATAACCTCTTTTGTATGGCAAAAATTATTCATGAAGATAACTGCGTGCTTTATTCATTTGGTAAAGACAGCGATGCGGATGACAGAACACCACAGATCTGTCACGTACGAAGCAGGAAAAAAGTCAGGTCTCCATCTTAAAACGGAATTTAGATCGTATACGAATTCATGCCTCTGACCTGATCTTTGTTCGAAGTTATAATCGAAGACGTAACAGTGTGATTTATTGATCTAGATTTCACCTGTTTCTCGTTATGGAAAATTGACTATTTCGATGACCCCGACGCCGAAACTGCGAATCCATAATGCTAGAAGGATAAAGCTAGAAGCTCTCGGCTTTGATCAATCACTAAGGGATGTGCCATGCATTCGACTTCATTAAGCATCGTTAGGAGGTGATTGAATGCATGTGTGCCTTTTGTAATGACTCGAGGTGATTGCCTTGCGAATTCATAGCACAAGTAATTCTCAATATTGTTGTTGGGCAAACACGAGGTTATGGAAGGTGTTTGGCTGGGCAGATTGCAGTCAGGCCTTTCCAGGCTCTGAGGAAAGCTAAATTCGCCGAAATGTCAGTTTACTCGTGAATAAAAAAGTAAAATAACACCTTGCATTTGCTCAGTAAAAGTTTAAGGAATTGTTTGATCAATTCCGAGGTTAATGGAAAGTCGTCGTTTGAATTCCATAGCACAAGTGTCGACCCATACCCTTTTATCGTGCTAAACAGTTGTAGTTTGTTCACCTTGTATCCATCAACATTTACAAATGACTGCGACGATACGTTTGATTAGGCTTCACGTTGTAAAAGAAACTGGTGCAACTAACACTTCTCCACAGATGATATTGGTACGGACCTCGACGATATACAAAGAGAGATATTAAAGACGGCATACTGTCGATTACTGCTCCTCAGGCCTAACATGAGCGCAGTACAGATTCCTGAATTCTTCGTGCTCGAATACGTGTAAATTTTTGATGCAATACAAGGTCAGACACAGTTCTGAATACAGTAATTACCAAATCCTAGTAGCCAGTGATGAATACGTTTATTCTTGGCATAAAACCATTGTTAGCAATTTCCACACGAGTAAATCGTTACCTAGCCAAGCCAAAACGCGTCATTTGACTCCTTCGCGGTCACGTCTTGAAATACTAAGTCGACTTCGGCGCTCACATGGATGATTAACAAGTTGTCTTCCTTCAGCGATGTGAACTGACTATCGTGAAAGAATTTTTAAACCGACAGTCGCGTGGTTCGAGCGGTGTTCCCTTGAAGAAGATCCGATTCGGTACGCGATGAAGACGCCACTTCGAGAAGACGAACAACTGTGGGCCATCGACAGGGATGATCTGCTTCGATGAAGGCAAAAGCGTCAAAAGGTTAGCCGAACAAATTTCTTCTTCAACCTCGTGTTAGCTCACCAAACCACGAAGGTATGGTGGAAAAATTTCACTGCAAACTTCTTCTTAGAAAGGTTTCTTGTTCATAAACACTTCTTTTTACTTGGATCAGCAGCGTGGGATGTTAAGTGAAAACCACGTGGAGAATTTTTGAATGGAACTCCCAAGGATAGTAGGAAAATACCTTTTTCTCCAAGGTAGCGCTGAATGAGAGTTAGAAGGTCATATAATTGGTCTCTTCGATAGGAAAAACTGACGCAAGTTGATTTAGGCAACACTTTTAGCTTCGTGATGTGTCCCGGCAAATAACCATGTCTACCCACAAGATTTTAAATTTATTTCTTGCTTTTAACACTCTCTTTCGTAACACCAATATCAGCATGGAACCGCCCAAGAATTAACGAATTGGCTTTACTACCATTCCAAGCATGGTCTACTATTTGCCCTTAAGTGTAAGATGTGAGGGAGAGTGTACCTTTAATGATCTGATCGTCAATTCTAAAGCCAAGGTAATTCTAAATATGCAAGCCTGCGAAGGAAATTCATTGGAAAAGGCGTAGAAAGTAGCAATATGTGTTTTCAGCGACCAACATTGTTCAGGAGGGTTTACTACTCATCAATGGTGATCATAATCACAGAAGCAATGATATTGATTTGATAATGAAATATGAGACGCATAAGTTTGAACGCACTGTTTCTCACGCCAGTACGAGCTGCGAAATACCATCGTAACTATTTACTTGCCTGTGTTAGGTAGAAGTAATCAGATAGTCGACCGAGCTCGAAATTGCGTTTTTCTTCACTTGAGAGTCCGGCAAGAATGCAATAGAAAATGTGATAATTCCTCTCACCCTTCGACTGGGCAATAATGCGCGACTTCTCCAGCAAGTACTTCTGAATCCGGGCTCCTGAAATCGTTCTCCATATAAAATCGGTACATTTCGCCAAGAAAAAGTCAACTTTTAGACGAAACATTATTCGTTAGTAAGCACCTTCAATTGAACCGGCCGAATTGAAATGAACTTCAACATATTTTCCGAATCGGGAAGAGTTGTCATTACGCATTGTCTTCGCGTTTCCAAATGCTGAAAACATTCTGTTCAAAATTGAGTCAGTCTTAAAAAAAGACGAATCCGAAACACCTTCGAGGATGGGATTTGCTTCAAGAACTTGTTGTTCAATCCAACTATGCTGACCGCTAGTAGCCGCTAAGAACTGTAGTATTAATTTTGTCGATTCGGTTTTTCCAGCACCGGATTCTCCACTAAAGTGACTTCTCTTATAAATGTACGACGCTGGCGAAATGTCTATAAACAAGATTGGTAATACGTTACTCAACTGGGTAACCCGATTATTCAATAGGTGCTCTGTTTTGCAATGTGAAAGTTTCAAGCAACTGCTTTCATCAAATTATTTTTAGTTGGTGACTTTTCTAAGCAATGCAGGTACACAAAAGTGGAAGCTATTAAGCAGCATATTTTACGTTGTTTTTCTCATATTTAATACTTCCTGATCTACGCTGTTACAAAAAAATGCTTAAGGTGCGAGTTAGAGCAGCTTTCTTTGTATCCGGAGAATCCAAGTACAGAAGTAAAGTCATGGAAGTCGGCGGACGCGATGTATTTCTCAAAGGATGGGTCAACAGTGCCATTGTTCTGACGGTCTCTAATGAATGTGAAAGCGAACTGTGAAAGATCGAGCACGAAAAGCTGCGTTTGACAACGACTTCTTTAGAATGTTAACTGAAGCAGATTCAAACAAAACGGTGCGAAACAAAACGGCATAAGTGGAGAATTTATCGAGCACATCAACCGATTTCAGGTTAAAAAAACTCAAGCAGTGGCTTATATGTGAACTGAACGAGAAACCGACGACGGATCGTCGGGTATCTCAGAAAATCGAATCAGTATAAATTCTGGAGTCTTCGCAAAAAGAAACAAACGTTTGAGAAAGCTCTTGGAAGGAATAAGGCTAGATGCACCAAGAACTGTCGTATGTTTGGCCAGCGTTTAACCACTCGAACGACACCAATTCTTCTTATATGACAACGTATGAACACACACCCGACGAGTGGGTGGCTCGGAAGCTGAACTACTTGGAAGAGGAACCATTGCTTCTTCCGTTTCACTCATCAGATTGACCACGTAATTATTGTCCAGACATTTGAGCAATTCCTAGAGCGAGGAAATATTTGCCAATGAATAATAGGTAGTGGCAGTGATGAAGGGTTCACGGCTTTTTGCGATGCCGACCATCATGAGCACGGTACTGGTTCGTTCCCTCCTCAGGCTCACCAAGCCTCTCATTTCTCTGGTGTCGTAAACATAGTACTGGACTTTCTCGGGAAAAAATCACTTCCTGCATTCTAACTGGAAACGTTTCAGCCCACTGTTTCAGGACTCCAGCGAGAATAGACTCGGCCAATATTTTTCGACATTCAAGATGAAATGAGAAATCTTCAAGCAACGGCGGCTGAACCATGTAAAAGTTGGAAGACCTTCGTTGATGATGGATGCGAGAAAACGAATTGAATGTGGGAAGTGCTGGGATCTGACGTGATGATGGGTCGTATAAAAAGGAATAGAAAAATAGGTCGTGAAGAAAGGTCTTCGTTTAATCACAATCTTAACCCTCTTATTTACTGCCTTCTTCTTTTTAATGGCAGGGTATGTTGCGAAATATAACTCGTATGTAATGCTGAGATATTTGCAAAACCCAGGACCGCATGTGTATGCGGTGGAGAACGAACACGAGCTGTTGTCCTTACCGGGGAGCAACGCACTTCACCACTACACCATCCGGATCCTACGTTTTGCCCGTCTCTCAGCTAGTTGTATCGATCGATTGCATCGATATCGATTGTAAATATCTCAGCATTACATACGGGTCTTCGTTTAGTTAATCGCTTTCCGAGTTCCAAGCGTTTCATGCTGCACGCACTTTAATAGAAGGCATGTATTGGGATGGTTCTTACTGATTCGGAAATTTGAGGTAAAAAAGCCTCTCCACTTCTAAATCCTTGACCACTGTTGGATACTTAATAATCAACAACCGATGCTTGGTTTATTCTGCGGTTGAACTGACAAAGACCTTCATGTTTCAACCCTAGATGTTTTGTTGTGCATTGCTTCATCTAGGAAAAAATGTTGCACTTGTAGTAATTAAATGCAAAAGTATTTCCAAAAAAATGTTTTTAAGAGATGCGTTGACACCATGAAAGCAGATCATCGAGTCATATTGGATGTCAGTACATCAATAACCGTCATGCGCAAAAGGTACTGTGGAGGATGGGGATATTTCATTCGAGTGATGCCTCAGTCATCGGATGCGACTGGACGCGACAGCGAAGATCGACACACATCGCAAGGACAACAGACTGTGGACAATGGGCTCAAATCAATCCGGATTCGAAAAAGACGACGGCGCCGAGACGTTAGCCGGGTAAAGACCGTTGTAAAAACCACGTATTAGATTTGTGATCTAAGGAAATATTAGATGTAAAGAATTAGTATAGTACGAACACGTAAAACGTAGTGGTTAGATGGGAGGCAATACATTTATGTTCACCGGTCGACATTACCACGGGCCGACCAAGCTTCTTATGTTCTCGAGTTCGGAAATTTGGTAGTTTGATGGTCCTTGTTTTTTGCGAAAACGTTCCTTGGTTTCAAAGAGCTTGGCGATTACCGGCATAGAGAACCCGAAAATGCTCCCGGAGAGTTATCCCGCCACCTCAGCGAGAAACAACGACCAGAACTCAACGACATTCGTTAGAATAGGCAAACTCCTGAAGCAATAGCCTAGCTCGCACACAAATCAGAATTCCACTGCATGTGATAGGCACAATGCAACCACTCGAAAAAAGGAAGCGTTGGAATGAAATAAATAAGCAGATAGACGAACCAAATGATCTTGAGTAGATAAGCAAGCTAGATTTAAGACCATTCCTCTTCAATTTAGACATCGTCGAGGGAAAATCCTTTCTTCTATTCATTTACTGACTTCCTTATTATTTTTTACTGTCTAAATTGGCACTATTTTATGCTTTGTTTTTCACATAAGAGTTCTCGAAAATACCAGATGACAACGCTTTGATTTCTGCCGAGACTCCTCATGTTCCGGTAGGCGTTGTCGGCGATGGCGAAGATATGCGGTGGCAGTTCACCTGCAAATGATTCCGTATCTTTGAGTCTTTTCGCTAGACAGAAAACCTGTAAGGTAGTACCGATTCTTTTGCGCTTATACATTCGAATCTGCTCAGCCGTGTATATCGGAATATTCATATATGGGTTTACTGCGATCAAAATCGAACCGCTGTATGTCTGGAATCCACAACTTTGAGCGTTTAGAAACTTTCGTTTTACTTGATTGCCTTTAAAACGGCATTATTGATTGACAAAGCTTAGCACATTGTTTTTATGGAAACATCATCATGCGTGTGCAAAGAAACAGTGGAAGAAGATGAAAAAATTTGAAAATGGCCGACAATGATTCAAAGACCAATAAATTCAAAATCGACACCTAATCTAGTAAAAGCCGAAAGACGTTCTGCAATGTTCCAAAGAGACTTCTCGTCTCGTTTGATTACTTTAGCGAAATTACAAATCAATCCTTACATAGATAAGATTCTCACGAAATCGAATGAGAACGTTCCTGAGGATGGCGCTCTCATGGAAGTCGACCAACATAGCCATGTCCTCTGCACCCTGCACCGATGCCGGATGCATGAGTCGAACCCGTTGATCTGTGGACAGCCAACGCTCCTGTAAGTATCCTCGCACTAAAACTTCGAGTTTGAGTAGTTTTAGAGTTTTATTATTCGTAGAAATAATAGGGGAATTTTCTGCTTTTGCAACCGAGCAGTACATCAAATGAAATCTTTGCTTTCCAACTTAGTTTTTGCAAAATATATCACCACTGCACTTATTTTAAATATTTTTGAAAGCATCTGGTGATTTCGAATGCGGTCACCACTTAGCCAAAGTGTTATCCTCTTGAAAATGGGGAATTGGTGAAATCGAATAGGTTTAGGTTATTCGTGTTATCGCAGTTCGTTCTCTGGATATTAAGATGACAATAAAAGTGCTAATGCTTCAGAAAAAGTACTTATAAAGACGTAAATGTGAGTTAGAGACCCATAAAGATCTCGAAAAATTAAAGCAAGCTCGCCCTTAAAATTGTAATTTCTTTAAACCAACCTCTCCAAAATCATCAACGATTTTCATACGACCATGATCGTGGTCCAAAACTCGCCCACCAACTGCAATTCCTTCCCTTTCTGCCGGTTCGATCCACACAAAATCACCCTTAATATACAAGTGGAACGATGTGTATACGATGCTTTTGAGTTCTTGCTACTCTAATTAGTGAACGCGTTACTCCCCGGAAAGGATAATAGCGCGTTCGTTCCCCACCATAGACACCTGCGGTCCAGAGTTTTGCAAATATCTCAGCAACGTTGTGGTTGTATTTCGCTTAGTAACCTGCCATGAAAATTATAGAAGGCAGAAAACAAAACGTTAAACACTCTAATTAGTAATCACCATTGCGGTAATGATGCCGCTCAAAACGCGAAAATCGGTAGTTCGACTATGAATCGGGCCAACTAATCCCCCTTGGTCGTCCGGTCTCGGAAATCAGTCCCACAATTATATGGTATCAGGTCGCTCGATGCAACGCCTAAAAGATATCGCCTATCCGCGTTAAGATTTGGAGCTGCTCTAACACTACTCTCTCAGGATTAAAAGAAGAATCTACTCAACTTCCATTCAAAGGTATGCATGAGTTCTATGCAAATGAAGAACAAAAGTCTTCAGCCGGTAGCCGAAGATACACTCAAAATCCGAAGGTGTTCGTCGAATGTGGACGGGCTTTGAATTGAACGTAACTGGAGGGTCCCGCAGAATATATGAATTTTGGTCGTGTGAAATAGGAAAATAAATGGTGGTACAAAATTGACCTGGAAAAACCTGCATTATAGAACCACTCATCGAACGAACCACGAGCAACTGTGCTCGTGCCCTGCAAAGCGCTTGCACCGAAAACATCGCATAGTTCTGCTTCATGTCGAACTCGGATGAAAACAGTAGCAAAAACCAAGAATAACTTCAAAATCAGTCTATGATTTCATTAATCCTCTAATACTTCCATAGATGAGCAGTGGATGTTGGATCGATATTATTGCTGGACGTTCAAGAAATCGCGAAACTGGTTGCTCCATACCATGTATACGCAAAAATGAGCATTTTGCAAAATTTTGTCGCATTCGACTGAGCCCTACCAGCGCCTTAAAACAAGGACCAGGTTCTTCACCAATCTAAGACACAGTAGACTAGTTGGATGAGAGCGTCAGAGCAGTCTTACTCCAATATATGATCCGGGTGAGTGGCTATTAATCAAAGTGGATGCTACTTGAAATCACTGTTCTACAAATGAAGCCGTCGACACTAACGAAATTTCACCGACAATCGACTATGTTCACCGCCCTAATAAAGCATTGCGGATGTCGAGTAGAATCAATCAGAACGTCATCTACAATCTTGATTTTTTATCACAGCCACATCTGTTTTTCAATTTATCACCTTGTCCAAAGAGGGCGGATCGTTTGTGACGCGATGTGATAATTTGTCGCTGAAGAATCGTACTGTAAGGCATTCACTCACGCAGAAAAGAATAATTGTTGAAAAACCGGTAATGATGATCTAGGAAAACTCAAGCACAACTATTTGGGAATCCTGGAGATGTCAACCCCAGTAAGCAACCGTGGTAATATGGAAAGAAGGAAGCGGACCCTGAAAGAGCAATCTGACGCATCTTAACCAAGAACCGCATTTTTACTGAACTGATTCCAAAACAGCAATAGAATTTGCCCGAATTTAGATGCAAACTCCTCAACAAGCATAAATAATGGGTATATTTTTAAAGTTTATTTCTAGTTGAACAAGTTCCCACATAGAAATTTGTCGAGCACATAATTTGTGATGATTTCAGAATGGGTAAGAAGATATCCTCAAACGGTGGAAATCGCATAGTTTCACTTCATGAGTTCAAAAATAAAGAAACTGTTGCAACTCGGAAGGTCATTGGCCAGAGAACAGCTTCCTGCCTCCCAGACAGAGATGGTTACTAAGATTTCGGCAAGATAGGAGTCTGTGCGACGGAGAAGGTCGTAGCCCTCTGTAACATTGCGACAACGGACACATCTAAAGCCGATAATCGATGTCGTTTATCCAAGAACTACTTGAGGGTTTGTAAAAACTCAACATTTGCGATTCAACAATCACTCCTTATTCGGGAGATGTTGAAAAGGTGAAAAAATCTTGGTAGATGCGTACTTCAGGAATTGAACGAATGACCGAGATTTTTTGGGGAAAATTTTCCTTTAAGAAAGTAAAACAAGCTATTTCTGGAAAAGTAGCAACTAGTTTTGAATTAGGTCATTTGTTGATAACGTTTGTCTTCATTGCATTTAATCCCGATCATTTATGAAGGAGATCCGCCTACATGAAATCGCTAAGACAACGAATGCGGTTAGGTTCCTAGCCTTCCGTACACCAAGGAAGGGAGTGGGTTAGATGATGAGTGCGTGCTTTAAACTCTAAATGCTATTTCCCCAAAATTTTATAATGCTCTGACATGATGGTGACCCTCGTTAACCCAGTGCTGATGATGAAAATAGAAATTATTTTGCCGGACCGTAGGAGCAATATACATATTTATTGGAAGAATCCCAAGTAAATGAGTGTTTAGCCTCGTTACAACTTTATCGCTACGGTAACTTATTCAGTGTATTCGAAAAATACTTCGGCAAAGACATCACACTAATTTAGGGCTGAGACTTGAGCGTTCAAATTTATTGAGTGCAATAGGATTTAAAACCTTGATTGGATGGAACTTCGTGAAGAGTTAGACCACTGGAAAGGCAAATAATCAACTTTTCAGCAGCTTTTTTGTCAAAAAAAAAAGTAAAAAGGCCCAACTTCTCCTCAAAAAGCACTCGGAACCTCAAGTGGGCTTCGAACCAGCTACTACTCCTACTGGGGGATTAAGTGCAATCTGCCATACCAGCTTAGCCCCTTGTTTCGCCTTTTTGTCAGCCATCTTTTTACTCTATCGGTCCGATCACTAATCACCTGTCCAATCGGAGCTTGCTTATATCCTAGGATTCTCGTGGTTGTATTTCACACAGGCTTATCAATCCTGAACTACAGGTTCACCAAGATTTTTTTCTTTACGGGATTAGTAGATCGGTACCAAAACTGGCTGCTAGAATAGCAGCACTCACTCGATACATTATAAGGCTGTCATGAGAAAATAATAGGCCCAAAATAAAAGCTAGGATACGGTTATTTCAACTGCAGCATCAGCATAACTAGGTTCAATACCGAATTCTGCTCATGAGATCATTCCCGTTGACGGTTGTTTGCTGATAGCATTGCCTATAGATAAAACCACGGCTGAGAGAAAGCCAGAGGTTGGGCACCAGGTGGCGTGGTAGATTACATGTAAGAGCTCGGCAAAAGTGATCTCGGGTCAGAAGCCTAGGGTTCAGAGTCTTGCTTTGCCCGTATCTTTGCATCCTTATGCTTGTATTTCAGCAAAGAAAGGCGTTTTCAAGTATTTTGAGTCGATAGTGGAAGCATGAAGAACTACGCAATTATTACCGATAAAAAATCGCAAGTGAGAAGCCACAAATGAAACTATCAATAAAAGGCTAATAGTAACACAATGGGAAAAAGTTTAGAAAAATGATCCACATACCTTAGTAATCAGAACCATGTCGAATACTAGAGATCATAGGTTGCAGGCGGAAAAGTGGTATGGGCAAACAACCGTCGAAGTGAGAGAAGAGCCGAAGTAAGTGAAGTTCTAGCCTGGGAGCCAAGGAAGTGGCTGAATTTGAAGAGAACAAAGATCAGATGAAGTTAACAGGAAGCCCTAAGAAATGCGTAGTTCAAATCAGGCACAAAAAACAACTTTAAAAACAAGGACTTCATCATTGAATAGGCGTTAAACGGACAAAGATTCCCCTTGAAGGTAAGATTGAGACTTGACTTATTTAATACTTAATTTAACTTATTATCTATACATGCATATATATATATATATAAAGACATAACAGAAAAACTTTAATTTGTCACTTCCACCAGTTCCTTCGCTGTTTCTTCTTCAAGAGAGGAACAAGGAAGGATTTTGAATCAAACTGACAAAACTACTGCATAATAAGATTAGAAAATAAAAGCTATTGGACGTAGAGTCACCACTATTGAAAGGGAAAAGAGAGTAGTCGTAATGGAAGCGGTAGGCATCTTGTAGTTATAGTTCTACTAAATATAGTTAATAATGCCAACTTTTTATTTGCTGCCTTACAATTTTTCGTGGAAGGGTATGATACGAAATACAACACAATGATGCTGATATATTTGCAAAGCTCCAGAGCGCAAGTGTCTGCGGTGTGGAACGAGCGCGCCATTACCACTTTTGGGGTTAACGTGTTCACCACCACCACATCATGTGGGTCCTTCGTTTCGCCTGTCATTGTTAATAATGTTCTAGACCACTCAACTGACACAAGATTAGTCTAGAAACCTAAATAAATGCAGTTGTTACGAACTCGACCGCCATTGTTAGGGTAAGCGGGTTTTTATCGATCAACTAGTAAAATAACTAGTAGAAACTTTTATTACAAAATTTAGAAGGCCAAAACAACCAACTCGAAAAACAGCATGTAGCTCTCAAAAAAACAACTTGAATTTTTTTTAATTTTGAAAGTAAGGTGGACCCGGAAAGTCTTTAGTTCCACACGTGATCGTTTATGAAATGGAGACGGTAAGTGAAGAAGGAAGTACTGCAGACATGAGAAGAATTTAGCAAAGTCAGAGAAAGTGGAAAATCGGGTAAGGTGGAAAAACAAAAAACGAACTGCGAAACAAAAAAACCAATAAACGGCGTTAGTTGAGAAGAAAGTGGATAAAATGGGCCTCGTAAAAGTAATTAGTGACAGAGTTATGTTTAAATGGTATAAAAACCGAAAAAGAAACCGCTGCGTGAGCTGGTGAGCTCATTCGAGAAATGCACAGTGTTTGCGAATGCTGCTACTTGGTGTTCCTACGTGTCCGAAATCGGCTTCTACAAATAAAACCAGAAGCGCCGGTCAGTTCTATTGAACTCAGTCACAACCTAGGGAATAGTTTGAACCTTAACAATAGGTAGAACTAGTCACTGCTAGAAGTCTTGAACATGCACGATTTCTCGAAGTAAGGGTGAAAAAGTTGAGAGCGTGGTGACTACAGTAACTACAATAAAGCATCCGAACTTCTCCTGTCATCCGGATTTCCATAACAAACAATGGAATCCCAGTGAAATCTTGGAGCGCGTTGTCGACTGTGACTAGTCAGTCCTTGAAAACGGGTCAACCGACGATAGACTCGGGTCGAACGAGAGGATTGAGATCCCGTAAGGAGCGAAGCAACGAACGGAGAGATAGAGGTAGCCAGCCCGTTAAAGGTATATGATAAATCGATGCGGAATGTGTCTAAGGAAGATAACTGATAGGTCTTCGACCGCCAAACAAGGAAATCTTTCCAGTGGTTCGAGAAGATGAGTACGGTCTGATGGTGACGGCATGAGTTAGTAATTGGGCATGAATTTTACTTCCAGGGAATCACTCAGTGAATTAGCGTCAAATGCTCTAGATTTATACCTCACAAATGTTTAGCTCGACGGGACTTTTTTAGAAGAAGGCTTGCTCTACAATAACTTTGAAGGAACGAGTGCTTTTTTATTTGCGTCAATTTTCGGTGAAAGAGATTTTTGTTTCAGTGTTAAACCTACTATGTTCCACTTCAACAAAAACAAGTAGCACTCATTAACCGTCGACGAACATCAATTTATCTATTAGTAATCTTAATGTGAGCCAGGAAGCCACATAATTAGCTGGTTTAAGCAATCTGGAAGCCACTGTGCTGTAAGATTAGCGTAATTCGAGTTAGCGGTTGTTCGCTAGCTGTTAGATAAAGCGAAGTGCGTGAGAAGAATAAGGAAAGGAATACAAAAGGCCACCTTGAATTTTTAGCTGCAAAGGTGATGTTGTCCGAGAAGCCAAAGTTCTCTGAAGCTGTGATATAATCGTTTTTCTTCAAGCATTCTTATTTTTTTTTCACGAATTTCACTGCATTTGTTCATGGGCTTAACAACTTCGTGAGAGGCCAATTAACGTTGGCCGCCTACTTTTCGGCGAAATAGCTTACGCACACTAAAGTGTACGTTTTCACTTTAACCAGGTTGAAGCGACTTAGGTTGGGTTCAGTCGATTAATCCATTCCTCACCAGTGTAGTTTCACTCTGCTAGGCATCGTTGTAAAGTGTCCCCAAAATCGGTACTGTGCACAAAGCCGTTTCTTTTACGAAACCCCCTGCTTTAAGTATTATAGTTTATAAGGCGTATTGATGCTTACTTGCTTACTTGATACTTGAACGGCCCGTCATCACTAGTTGTGCAGGCCCCAGGATAATCACCATTTTTCGGAGATTTGCTGGTTAATACATTGTGGTCCCTGGAATACCGAGGACAGCCTGGCCAAAGTCTGCCCCAGGTCGAAACCACCACAGGCAGTCGCAGCCCTTGTGGATCAGGTGAAGGTTTATCACCATACGACTTTGATATCAAGACGGTGGTGGATTCTGTTATTAGTTTACTCTTGGTTAGGCTTCCTGACAGAAACGCCGTAGTCCTTCTCAGCTTGGAAGACCCTGCCAGGGGGAAGGATCCCCAGCTGTACATCGCAGTCCGACACCCAGGAACACCTCCTAGTCACGATGAGGCGGTAAACCGTTAGGAGGTATAAGGCGTATTGCTTTTCAAATATCCACTACACCGTCGAAAGCTTATGAAAATGTCAGCTTATCACTGCAAGGAATAACAACATACCAGAGAAACAATGGAAAACTATCTTCACCACGAGAAAGAAACTTCTGGAGAAACAGCATGCCATTTGATAAGAATCAAACATTGTAAAGAACGAATGGTTGAGAATGTGACCCAGTTACTATAATTACAGCCGAGAAAAGTGAGATGTGCAGATAAGAGAGGTGTTTATGGAGAGCTGTCAAGAGAAAAAAGAAGTAAAAACCAACAATTCATTAACTCCGTACATTTTCATGTTTAGAATGAAAATAGTCACAATCTGCATTGAACAAGCTATTGAAAGAATAATAAAGAGGTGGTAAAAACTTTTGTGAACCAGTGAAAAGGTCTGTACCCGTGTCGGTACAAGTGGTCCAATACATACTAAAGAACGAGAAATATTCTTAAAAAATACACTCCGCGTATTTGAACAAAGACAGACGAATTCCCAGTATCGGAACAGTTGATCTGAAGAAAATTGTAAAATGAACAGAGAAAAGTAGTAGCACGCAACCATACCACAAGTGGATCCCATATAAAGATGGTGCGAAGAATTCGGCAATAGGTTGGTCGAAAAGGCATGAACGACTCGCCAGCGCAAGAAGTTGTTGAGAGACGGGTTCCAGAACTTGTGAGAGCAAAGCTATAGAGCAACGAAAAATTGTTTTAGGCTAGAAAGACAGTTGAATTGAAAGTTCATCCTTTCGTTTAAATGGAAACAGATAGGCAGAGATTGAGAAGCATCAAAGGACTCTAACGACTGCTCGATTTATTGATTTATTTTGGTTCTCGTATAAAACTCATAATAAACGGCAGAAAACTGGTGTGTGTTCATTCCTCATGGTAAGAAACAGTGAATTCGTTGTCATTTAAAGGCAGCCGTCCGTAATAAGTTAATCGGCGTTATATTTACTTTTTAAGGACACAAAGGTAAGAAACGGGTCTAAGAGAGTTTAGTGGTATTATTGTATTGAGTATCGTTAAGGGATAATCCAATAATGCACAGCCACGACGGAAGTAGCGATGCCTTCAGAGGGATGACGTCTTGATAAGGACGAAAGATGAAAAGTGGTGGCGTCGCGAATTGGTTGCACGAAAGGAATTCCACAAAAACAGCGCTCGCTGATAGCAATCTATCTCTTCGTTGGTATCGAACGTCGAATTAGCAGTGGTTTGACTACTTCGAAACTACTAACGTGACCTGACAAATTAATAGCTTATCATTATCAGTATGAGTTGAGAGATTATGGATTTCCAAAACAATATCTTCGTCTCTCTATTGTATGTACGTATGCACGTATGTATGTATGTATGTATGTATGTATGTATGTATGTATGTATGTATGTATGTATGTATGTATGTATGTATGTATGTATGTATGTAGCTTGGCTTCTCTTTATTTGATGGCGAGACTGTTTTGTATCTCGACATAAAAAAGACAGCCCTGTTCTCATAAAAACGTGATATTATAAAGAGTCGACAGCCCTTACAACGTCGGCCCACTACAGACCATATTTCTCACCAACACTCGTCATCTGGTCTTCATTATTGCATTCTATCGCACACTCACTGCATTATTGTAATAATCTTTCCGTAATCTATTGTTTTGCTTCCCTTCTTTGTCGACATCAATTGAGGATGTCAACCTCGCTACATTTACCGATCACTTTTGCTTTACTCATTGTCAACGTGGTTTGCTTATCAGTATCAGTTTACAAATCTCCATTTTTCTGGATAAGCCTGTTCAACGCGCAACTGAAAAAAACACTCTCTGAGTTCATCTGAACATTCATTCTCCACTTCAGTGCTAGGACCGGCAATGAGATAGAACTTCGCATCAAAAATTTGTTGTCCGCAACTGGATTAGCCAAGTGTACGCTTCAATAAGAACAGACATTTAGTTAACAGTCAATGAGTGACTCTATAACAAAACACTGGTATCCCTTTCATCGCGATGATCATTAGGGCTAACGTTAGAGATCTCAGTGAGAAGCTCTTTCCTGTAACATCCTCAATATTGCCGACCACCACGCATCTTTCTGTTTTTGTGGTAGTATATGTTTTTGTAAAATCACTGATTTCAGTTTTACGTTTTCAAGTGTATTTTTTAACTATGCCTTATTCAGTGTAAACGATACTCACAATAAATTCTATTACTCTTTTAAATAATGTGGCTCTAAAGGCGCCTAAGTACTAGTAGGACATCAGGAGCTCCATTGTAATGTCATTGTTTATTTTTGTCTGTAATAGTTAGAAAAGAGAACTGCCTTTCCCCTTTTACCGTTGCTCTTGTACTATTATACTCGACCATCACTGCTTTTATTCTCCCGCCATTCGATACCATAACACTAGAGCGATTTCAGATGGGTCATACTCAGTGCCGCTCCTCTCATACGACGACTACACTGTGCTGTAGTCTGGCGGTAGTCGATTTTTTATAGTAAACAATAGGCCCAACATTTTATTACCAATGTAACCAAAACGATATACACCAGTGTACTTTTGATGGTTGTCATGTACAGCCGTGTGTGTTTGAGCATCACTTTCACACTTCTGTCTAGTTGGCATAGCAAACCCATTCAATACAACTACAAATCACAGTCTTCGATATTGATTGCCGATGTCACTTCCTCTGGGTGATCAATCCTTATCGAGCCGATGTTGATAAATCCGATACAGCCTCGGAAACCGTCCAAGTCTTGTGTGGCCTTTGGCGTCCCACCTGTAGAAGTTTCTCTTTTTTTCGTTGTAAAAAACGCGACAGTTTTTTGAACTCTCTCATAGAGCGCAGAATTTGCAGAACTCTATGCCCTATCACTTTAACTGTAACTGGAAATTGGATGCGTTATATTTTGAGCTGGCTAAATTAATTCGAGCTACGCTACATCCCAAATCTAACTACCGTATTTTACCTGAGGTCTCAAAAGGAGACAGTTATTCGCTTTAAAAATAACCAATCCTTATGACCACAAGGATGCTGCGATATGAGCAAATCTCGGAAGTTTGGTTGCGCTTCGAAGCCGCAATCACCCCTACGAGGCGCTCACGTGCTATCCGTCACACCAACCAAGGCATTTGATCTGCGTTTCTCTCAACTAGGTTTCTATTCTATCGGTATTATTATGGGAACAACTATGAACCGCGCAGGTTTATCTACAAAAGATCATTTTGAAAAGCTGCTCTGAATTGCACTGCAAAGTTGGGTAAATTATTCGGCAGGTTTCAAGAACCACGCGCAGTGCCCTCACCAATGTAAAGTCCCTTGTAGACGTTCAACTGTTCGGAATCTCCAGGCGAAATCGTGGTGATCGGAATGGCGTCGTTGATCGACAGTGTCAACTGTCGTTTCTGTCTGAAAATCAGGCTTTAACTTTAGTTGCTCTGGGTTGATCAACACTAAACATTTTATTTTTTGTTCCTTATGACAGAATGCATGAGAACCCGCCAACTGCGGCTAGCGTACCTCACTACTCCAACACGAGTCCATCTTTCTGCTATCAGCTGAGTCGGATGAGTTAAAGAAACCAGTCCTGAGCCGAGATTCATCATCACCTGCACGCTGTTGTCCTTAATGGATAAATTTGGCCTGGTGACATATTCGAAAACTATAAATGGATAGAAACATTTGCAGAATCTAAACAGTTTTGTTCACTGGGTTTTATAAAAATGTTCTGTATATTTGTACTTGAAAATTATTACCTGCCAGAGGCTGTTCATTTTTTAACCATAATTAACCTAACTCTATTTCCCATTGGAAAAAGCAAATCGAGACAATTCTGCACAGATTTACCGTGAGAAGAAAGAAGTTTTTTGTTTTTCGCAAAAACTTTGTGAATAACTAAAGCGAAAGACAAAATGGTTGACACACTTGAGTGAGCAGGAGTCGAAAAAAGTCGCCCGTGACTCCGCTTTCGCCAGCGAAAGCCAGTAACTGAAAAGCATGGAGATTTCTAATGTTCTTTGCTTCGGTTAGTTTTAAAAGGTTTGCCATGATAGTATTTATTTTCACAGACATTATCGTAAAGGCTCGAATGATATCGAGTGAAGAGCTCGGAATTCCTTTAGTTCTAAACAACTCTCTTAAATCATTTTGCAAACTTCAGAACTCCAGAAATCCTACTTTGCTCATACCCGACGGCTCGTTAATGACAAGTTTTGTCAAGAGAGATTTCTTTGAAATTCAATGGAGCAATTCTTTGCTCAGCGGAGCTAGTAGTCGCACTATTTGACACCACTAGCTTAGTTGATTCTCGTCCTAGTTGAAAGCTTTCAAGGTAGAAATTTTATTAAAAAGATCAGAAAGCTGTCGTTCCACCAATAATTCAACAATATGCTTCTACTTGGTATTTTTATAAACGTGGTAGTCACATTGTCATAACAGTAAATTCTTAACCTGATTCTTCAATGGTACATGTACGTCAGTACTGTTGTTGATTTTTAGGTTTATTTCCATTTTAAGGGAATCACCAATGATTCTGAAAAACAGCTTAAAAACATGTTTCCAAGAGAATTCACGAAAAGTTCGACTCACTGGCTCATGTGTTCCTCCTTTTTGAGTTCCAAGTAGGAATGCCCTGAGAAACGCATCGCTGACAACCGTTTAGCCTCTAATTCAGTTCCATAAATGCAGACATTGAAATGAATTCCGTGGTCATATCCCTTTCAAGACAATGAGGAAAATTTCAAAAATCTTGGAAAATTCTTGAAAACTTGAATTATGTGGACCACTACTTCAGAAGCCATCATATTTCTTTCTGTGCCTTCTCTTGACGTTAGGAGTAAAAAATTTAATCTCTTCAAGTAGAGCTCGACAATCGATTTTGGTACCTCTTAACCAACTTCTACCTGGTATGATGTTGCCTCTTACCATAATTAGTAAAAAAAAAAAGAGTATTAACAAAGTAGGCACACCAATTTCACATGTTCGGCCATATTTCGGCCATTCACACAAACAGAGATAGTCGTCGTTGTTCGATGTGCACGTTTGGGGGCATCCAGCAAAAGCACATGGATCTGCTCCACATTCGCGGATGGACTGATCGCTTCCCGTTCGCAGCAGTATGCTATGCCCATTCACACGAATCTGAACTCAATCATTCCATTATGATCTCCTATAAAGCAGAGATATGCGCACTGAGTTTTTCTGTTAAACGACCCCGTATACCCAAGTCGTAAACAGAAATTTACGTTCTATGAACACATGATTTCGAGTTGATAACTTAGGTAGGGTTGATGACTCAGTGGCTACTACATTCGCCTTGCTTTCGAAACTTCTAAGTCACTCGTTATATTACGAGAAGCAGGAACTGTAAAATGTTAGTAGCCGACCTTCTTCACGCATCCATGAAATCCAGCGATATCGGGTAGGTGAAGAGCAAGCCGACCATCGAAGCCACCAATGTAAAGCATTCCTGGTTCGCTCAATGGGCTACCTATTGAGATCAGCTGCGATTCAACCCACGACTGACGGTCCACCTTCAACGTTCATTTTGTTGATGATGTTCTTTTATGAACAATGTTTGTTCAGAAATAGGAACTAACAAAACAGATTGAGGTCGCAAATGAGGTAGTACATTTGCGGAGACATTGGTTTATCGATAACTGGTGATAACTTCCCGACCATTACTAGAGCAGTCGAGCTGCTCAGAACTTTACATGGTCTTCGAAATGAATTCCTCCCATCTCTTTAAGAGAACATATATATTTAATTTTTCTACTTTAAACTTCTGCAGAATGATTATTTCCAAGAAACTGAAGACAAAGTCTAAATTTTTCAAGTTCTTGAATCTAGCCGAAAATGGAAGAAAACGAGCTTGTCCAAAAGTTTTTGTGCTTGGAAGGCAAAATCAATTGGTCGAAATCGAACTGAAAAAGTGAGAAGATCCGTGACGTCAGTTCCGCACAATCATAAATTCTTCTGATTAATAGAACACGAAAGCTGTCACCTTATCGACCAAGATCTCTAGATTCCGCATGTCTTTACCTTAATTAATAATGTCCTTATGAGGTGAGAAGTGTTGGTTTAAAGTTGAAGCCAACCATTCTTTGCACAAGTTATGAATTCTATGAAATTCATGCGATCGCGAACATGTTATTGAAAAAGTAGCGGGAAATATCCAAGCTCATTAACAGCTTTGAGAAAAATTGTCCCATAGTGAAGGAGCACACTCCACACAGCTTCAAATAAACGATGAAATGGTGGCTTTCACATTGAAGTGGAAGCATTCTAAAAAACACAAATCTTAGAAACCTTCATAAGAATTCCTTTGCCAGTGCACCAGATTTCTGCTCGATGCCATTGATGAAGAGTTACGGGTAGCTCTGACCTGAAAATGAGAGAAAGTGAACTATTGTCAGTTTTAAGACTAAGAAGTAGTTCTCCAGAAACAGCTAACGATGATGACGTACACCGCCGATGACTAGAAAAAAGCTACACAGTGCTTCCTTACAAAAAGAACGATAGTTTCCATAAGATCTCAAGGCTCTTTCACTCTATTTCGGACTTTTCCACATATGTTATCTCCGTACCTTCGACTTGCACATGATTGTGGCCGGTAGTCTTTGTTTTTATGGGTTGTGAAGAAAGGTAAAAATAGCGAAATTATACTAAAACGACTACTATGTAACTGAAAGTGAAAAGTGTGGTTCGATGTTGCAGTTGGCCACTGGCCAAGTCTTGAACAAAGAATGAGAAGTGGTTAAACGGACGGATTTTCTCAGAAGTCAGAGGCAAAAGCACTTTATTCTCCCAAACACGGACAAACTTTTTTTTAAAACCTACGTGCTTATAAACTCAATGAAGGTGTTTGCACAAAAAAATTTAATATCGAATATCCTAGCAACAGAAGACTACGAATACGAGGCAGTTTGAAAAGAAATAGCATATATTTTGGGTAGATGACTTCTAATGGGACTAAATTTTCATTTGCTCCTATCCGACCTCAACTATTTTTAATGAAGTACTACCACTTTGATCTAAATGTTACGTAACACTGTTCTAAATGCCCTGAGTTTGGAAAAGGATAAGAATTCATTCCGTGCCTTATTTTTTACACGACGCGCCACAACGTCTATTGTGCGGATCCCAGCCCTTCTTCTAATTTTTTTTCGTTTCTTTGTATCCAACATCTACAAAGGTCTTCGAATTTTTCGCACATGGGTTCGGTTGGTGCCTAAGAATCGTTGTCCTCTCTACGAATGTTGTTGAACGCTGGTGGAGTCGACTCTCCTTCGAATCCTGAGAAAGTCTCGCTAGGATGTTGCCACATGGATTACGGGGAATGAACCATTCCCACCTAAGCATTGTATCAGATTTCCAGACTCTGAGAAATGAAGGACTTGGTGAGCCCGGGCCAAGGTCGAACCACTACTGTGATAATGATGATCGGCATCACCACCACTATGCTATGAATGTTTTGCATGCTCTTAGCAATGTATGCAGAGAAATGTCTAGGAAAAGATCAGCCAGTAGGTTGTAATTTAGACGCTCTCATGATAACTTCAATGATGCTGAGATATTTGCAGAACTCCGGACCGCACATGTCTACGGTGGAAAACGAACGCACTATTGTCCTTTCTGGGGAGTAATCCGTTCACCACCAGACCATGCGGGTCCTTCGTTTCGCCTGCATCTCAGCTAACTCTATCAATCTCTACCGTCAGCAATCACCCGTCAACGGAATTGATTTGGGGAGCATAGATCCACAATGAACCCAATTAAGCTGAGGCTTTAGTTATAATCACAATCTTAACCGTTTTATTAAGATTAGAAAGATTGGGCAGTAAATAAATAGTGCGTTCGTTCTCCGCCGCAAACACAATGGTCCGGAGTTTTGGAAATATCCCAGCATCACTGACGTTATATTTCGCAATATACCCTGCCATTAAAAAGATTTGGCAGTAAATAAGACGGTTAAGATTGCTCTCGAGATACTTCAGTATACTGGAACCCGCACATTTAACCAAATTCGAAGGGCACGTGCACAAGTCGGAAACGCATTAATCTGCATTTCATAGACGCTTTTTTCATTGCCACGAAGGCCCCGTAAAACCAACCACTGATACCTCGACTTTCCACTCATTATGCCTTTTCAATGGTGTTAAGCACAAAGAACGCAATTTAAACTCACCGTAAGATAACCATTTCACCTCCAATTGTTACTAGCACATTGACGAATCCGTGCTCAACGAACACGACCAACTGCCGATCCGAGTCGTGCCAGCAGAAAATAACACCCGAATGGGTGTTCGGTTTGAAGTAGAAGCGCAGGTCCAGATAGTCCACAATATCTGGCGGAGCAGGCACGGCAATGTAGGACGAACCGGAAAACTCGGCTGCTTTCAAGACGTGCTGCAGTTGTTGCACATCATCCGACGGTGCGGTTGTGTTGTTCGAGTCCTCTATAAAAATAGATTTTACGATCGAATAACGTATTATTTAAAAACAGGAAAACTACCTGTCTTATGCGTACTGATAACAAAGAGAATGCTTGATTTTCTTCCATTATTACTAGCAGAAATGACTATGAATGGATGACTTGCGGCTTTTAGATAATAGACTGTTGCGGTTAGTTCCGACACTTGAAAAACCAAATGCAGGTGTCTAGTATTTCGTCAAAAAAATGCTCCAAAGTATCAGTTTGAGACGAGCAAAGTCCTCAACTTCTTGACGACTCGATGATTAAAAAAAATAAAAGGATAAAGTTCTCGGCGTTGATCAATTCCTGAGGGAAGCGCCATGCATTCGACTTCATTAAGTATCGTTGGAAGTTAGTGAATGCATGTCTGGCCTTTACAATGACTCGCGGTGGCCTACCGATGCATCGAGCCAGTGCTGTTAACCTCCCAGACAAGTCTGGCACCAATTTGCCAAACCCGGAGGGATGGAAGGCTTGGTGGGCCATGGGCGCAGGAATCGATTTCACCTGTGTGCCCCAGTGGCGCCTCCAACCACCGTCGCAGCAACAGTGGACGACTCGATGAGCCTTTTAATTTACATCTTCGAACATCTATAAAACTATAACGATGCTGAGATATTTGCAAAACTCCGGGCCGCAGGCGTCTGCGTTAGGGAACGAACGTGCTATAAACCTTTGCGGAGGCTAAGGCGTTCACCACCACACCATGCGAGTCCTTGGTTTCGCCTGTCTCTCAGCTAGTTTTGCCTTTTTTTATCATCTCATCTATCTTTATCTTTTTTTATCTATGCTTACCTTTTTATTTTTTATTTACTTATCTATGACGCTATAACTAAAAGTAGTTTCTTCGTGAAAGAAAAAGGGAATTGGCATCCGTTGAGCCTATTCGATGAAAAATCCACCGTACCCTGTTATATGAATTGAACACTAAGAAATAATCGATTTCTTTGATCTCCGATAAAACGTCGTGATTTCTAAAGAAAATGCATAAAAGAATATTCGCCCTCGCACGTACGCCTGTTGTTTTTGATAGTGGCGATAGTCATGGCGGAAGTAATGACTTCAGTAGTTTAGCTAGGCCTGAGTACAGGCGTTGAAATGCTCAGTCGGATATGGGCTGCTCGATCGACAAGTGCTAGTAATACGAATAGTGGGTTAGGACATCAATACGTAGCATGGTAGGGTGAAACTCGAATACCGTATCCTAGCCCTCTCGGTGGTCAGTACTGCAAAAATATTTTCGCGGTCATATCCATAACTGCGGAAGGTGCAGGACATTGCAGTAAAGCCTACGATGATTTCCAGGATTCTATGAGATAATGACTCGGATGGCACGAGAAAATGAGCTGCATCTAACGATAATGCTCACTAACGATTACAAATAATGATTATTAATGGCTCGTGATTATTGTTTACTGATCACTATTGATTATGATTGTTATGTACCTAGTGCCTATTGCTACCAACAATCTCTAGGTCATCTAGCATTGGGTGAATTACATTCGTTATCGATAATGGCTGAAAATCAGAAATGGTGTTTTTTTTTGTATATAACCAAGAATATTAGCGGACATTAACGACGGTAAATCGTCACCAACAATTTCACGATAGACGAAGTGCGCAGACGAAAAAAATTGTCGGATGTTTGCTGACAAGTAGCCGAGCTGAGGAAATCCACAATCTCATCACAGGTCAGTCGAGACGTAGACGACCCTTCAATGAGGAATGGGTCCGCTGCAACCATCGCCACATTCTATGCACGTATTTCAGTTATAAATTGAAATTCAATGCACTAAGAAAGTTCGATACGAAAATGTTAATTTGCGTGGCAGTCAGCCCAGTCTCTCATTTGTGCGTTTGAATAGCAATATTTTTTAACATTATTATTGGCGTTGTCATTCATTGGTACAGCTTGATAGGAAATATCTGCTTAAGAAAACAATGAAGAGCGTTGGATAGATTGATTGCCGTCGATAACAACAGCTAATGAGCCGGGCACGTTGGACAGCCTCCTACATCCATGGTTTGCCACCCAGAAAAACGCTCTGTTTTTCGAGGCCTGTTTTCGGAGTTGCAGTTTTCTAGCTCAGCTACAAATAGAAGAATCCGACAGCTAATAGATACGCATGTGGTGAACAATCGAATTTGCGTCATAGTTATCATCAGAAAACGTCTACGACGTTAATTCTAAAAGGGCATCACTGAGTGAGGATGCCTCATTCGAGAAGATGGCTCGCTGAGGAAGATCTGGCTCGACAGGAAGGCGAAGACGCAACGTCGAGGCGAACAACAAGCATGGACCATCGACTCGGATCACCGGCTCTGAGGAAGACGAAGACGTCGAAACGTTAGCCGAAAATAAATATATTTATCAACCTCGTGCAAGCTTATCAAGAAAGAATACATATTGACGTTAATTCTATTGTGCAACCACTTGGGATCGGTCCATACTATGCTCAAGAGGTCAGGCAAAAGTTCAAAAACTGTCAAGGTACCGCTGGACAACGGATCGGCCAATATCCTGCATGCTTCCACTATGCGATTTCAACGACAGGTCAAAAAGTGTGTAGCTGTATAGCAAATACTGCAGTCCTAGTGGCATTGACATAAAAATTACTTCAAAAGCAGCAATGAAGCAAAGAAAAAAGGAAATCATAACAAATTGAGAAAATACTAGTAAATTTGATTCGATTAAAAGTTGAAGAAAGACTCATTAAGGGAAAACGTCTGTTATGAAGCATGATGAATGCTAACAGAGAAAGGATTAAAAATTGCTGAAGCCGTTTGTAAAGTGGAACTTGAATGTTTGGAAATGGTGGCAACAAAAAACGTGCAAAAATGATTCGAAGGGTAAGAAATGCCGGAATCAACTGAAGCAATCGAAGAATTTCCAGTTACCTTCCAAGAATACTTTGTTGTCTTCAGCCAGCACTGAATATGTCGTTCAAACCAACAAGGACATATGAACACTTTTTTTACTTTTCCACACAACCCAACGCCACACATTGTGCTGACGCCAGCGCTTCTAGCATTTCTTTTGCTTCCTCGCATGCAATTAAGGTGTCCGGATTTCCGTATTGCTTCATGAGGGTCATTATAAATGCCTTTGAATGCTGATCGAATTAGTCTAACTAGTATGCCAAAGTTGCCATGCCAAGGTGTCCCCACGTGGCTTGGACGCACTTAGCTGACCCAGTCGGGTAGCAAAATTTTCCTACCGAAGGGTGACGTGAGGCCTGGGGAGAACAGAAAAGGGTTTTAATTCTCTATATGACCAAAAAAAGCGATTTCAGTGAAGGTCAGCTACTCAACAAACCAACAGATTCTTGTGGTCTACACGAGCGAGTTGGTTTGCTAGATGTTGCTTTCTTCGACATTCCATTTATACCTTTCTGTCAAGTCGTTTATGTCAATGCGGCAGCTAAAACGAATGGCGGAAGAAAATTTTATGAGTTTCTCAGGATATGTCAAGACACGTCACATAAGTGAATGTACCCACTCAGAGATTTATTGCTGAATGACCAACGAATTGTAATATTTTCCTAATTCGACTAGTTGGTTGTCGATCAACCAGAAGTTTTCGTAATTAGAGTGTCCATGGGGTATTCTAGAACACCAAAGTGCACGCGCAACAGCAAATTTTAGGAAAATCTGCTCAAAAAATGGGAAATGAGGTAAAACACGTCAGACTTGTTTTCAGGTACTTATGAAGCGCTGCTTTACACTTTTCTAAACCGGCTTCCAGGGACGGATAGCAGAGTGGTAGTGATGTCCGTCATCACGAGCATGGTACTAGTTCGATTCTGCTCCGGGCTAACCAAGGCTCTCGTCCCTCTGGGGTCGGGGATTGGTATCGGACTTGTCTGGGAAAAAAATTACTGTGTGCAATCCAATTAAGGACGCTCCAGCCCGGATATCTCAGGACCCCAGGGAGAAATGCTCGACCAGCACTCTACGACATTCAAGAAGAAGTGAAAATCATCAAGCAGCAACCGAAGCTACAAGTAAAACTTGGAAGATCTTCGTGGACGATGTAGGAAAGAAAGAGGAAGAGGAAAACGAATTGGATTTGAGAAGTGCTGGGATCCGCACAGTAAATATGAAGACGGATCAAATAGAAAGAGAATTTAAAAAGGCGGCTCTCACTTAATCTTGGAACAAATAATCAATATATCTTTCGAAATCTTCAGTTTATAAGAGATCACTGGAAAATTAGCTGCGCTTTATCATGAGATTGGCTCAAAAGAGAGAAAATGATAATCCTAAACCGAACGGTATGTCTGCAGTAAGCGTGTGGGCAACAGCACTATTCAATTCTCACCGTACCATGCTTATACAGTTTGCCAGTGGATAAGTCGATTTCGCGGATCCTCTGCTGAGAGGCAGTCCCTGTTTGTGTGATCGGATTGCAGTATTCTAAAAAACTCAGGAACATCAGAATTGATTGGTTTTGTTAGCCAAAGAAGTCTCCGACCTAAGTCTTGCAAATTCACGGCCGTGTTCACTTCACTTTCGGTATCCAGAAGCACATCGTTATTGACAATAAGCTGAAGAAATAAGAGAAAGCTCTCCTTAAGGAATTTGTGGTTCCCAGCCGTTATTTTTTAGTTGCACTGCGACATTCCTACGATTTTTCTTTGTCGCAGCTTGTTCTATTTCCTAGCAATCTGCCTATTATTGCCACCCTTAAATCACATCTCTAAACAACTTACTTTTCTGATGCAACCAACGAATCCATTACTAGTCCCGACTTTACTCCCAATGCCATCGATTTGCGAAGGTGCACCTCCAATGAATACCCCTTCATCCATAGAAATTCCCTTGTAGAACTGAAATGAAATTAAACCACCGATGGAAAAAAAAGATCGACAAGAGGAATTATCTATTACGAGCAGCCCAAATTGCGCAAGTGCTCAAAGCAATAGTAACGGACAATATTTGTAGCTCAAACTTCCGTTTATTGCGCAATGGTTAGCATTGATTGATGTACAAACGCATGGCATCTTGTTAGGCTGTCTTCTAGTAAAGAGTGAAGAAAGAACGTAAAGAAAACAAGGATTTTCGGTTATGATCCTTAACCTTTTGAGTCCGTAGAGTCCAGAGGATTTTCAAGGTGTGAAAATTTGTAATTCCCACAACTGACCTTCTGTTAATCCCAGAAATGATTGAGCGAATCTTTATATTCTTGTTGAAGAAAAACGAGGCGTTATTTTGTTTTTTTATTTACGAACAAGCTGACGTTTTCGCTGATGTCGACTTCCTCAGAGCCTGGACAGTTCAAGTTGAGAGCAATCTATCAGGCCAAACACCTCCATAACCAAACAGAGAAAATGCTGAGCCAAAATTTCAATCACATTGAACACAGAGTCTTTGCACACTCACCGTTTTCTATGAACCTTCCACTGAACATGTCACGTGTAGACCAACGGCACAGAGTTCGTATGGAAGCGCAATGTGTCCCGCTTCTCATAGACATAACGGGGAAGATTTTGAAGTAGAAGTTACGACTCTCGCACAGGAATCGAAAAGACTGAAGCTGAAAACTCTCGAGGCATTCTGGATTTACACGAAGAATCCGAAAATGAACCACAGGGAGGAATGGTCCGTAATCAAACGTGACATCGGACAGTATTTGAGCCGTTATTCCAATGTGGAGGAGAGGGGGGTGGAAGGAACATCACGCCAACATGTGGACTCCATGCGGCCACCAAGTGACATGAAAGACTTATAGAAAGCGGTGAGTGTGCAAAGAAGCTCCTCTGTGCTCAATGTGGTTGGAATCTTGGTTTAGCATTTTCTCTGCTTTGTTGTGGAGGTGTTTGGCCTGATATATTGCTGTCGTCTTGACCTTTCAGGCTCTGAGGAAAGCGAAATCCGCCGAAGCGTCAGCTTGCTCATTAATAAAGAGGTAGAATAACACCTTGTGCCTGATCAACAAGAATATAAAGAAGTGCGAAAATTAGGTTCGTTGCAGTACTGTCGTGTTTAAAAATCCTGTCAAAATTCCCAAAATTAACGGGAACACTTTCGAAGAAAAAAGCCGATGTCTTGGTAAAAATCTATTCTATAACATTTTCATAGAAATATAAGAGAAAGATAATTCTCGGCCTTGCCGACTTCCACTGACGTATTTTAGCCTTTGACGGCTGCGCTTTTACCAAGCAAAAGTTCAAAACTAGTTAAGATACATATTAGATCCTTAGTGCAACTATTTACAGTTCCTTAACTAGTAAAAATCGTGAGAAAAAGAAATAATGCAAAAAAGAACGAAAATCTGTCACGAACAAGAACTCCCTTCAATTAAGCATACGTCTCATTTAAAAGTTCTTGTGTATGACTGAGTAACAGAGCTCAAATAGGGATGAGAACAAAGAAAACCTTACTCTGAACTGCTCAGTAAGATCGACCATCAATGGTCGAGAGTCGACTTTGAGTTGTGTACGATCGCAGAACTTCCGCCATACAGTGGCTGAATGCCACTCGTTGAGAGCAAGCGGCCCGCGGTACATGTCTTCAATCGCCCCCTCTCCACAGTCATGTCTGAGCTTGTTTATGTATTAGCTTTATTCATTTATTTACTGATTTATAAATATACCATCAAAAATTTTAACTAGCATAGAGTTTCATTTCCACAAAAGTCAGTCAATCACGTTTTTCACTAGTCACTCAGCGGCAATAACTCGATAGACAACAACTTTTTCCAAAAGCTCACCTCAGGATAACATTCGGTCCAATAATCGCAATCGAGATGTAGTCGCTACCGTCGAATTGACCGGCAAAAAAGAGAATGGCATCGCGTTTCTCAGACGTCCTGTAGGTGATAACTAACCCTTACTGTTATGCATTGTGTTTTCAGTGGCTTAGGTAAAAGCAGCGTTGCGGCCTCTCTGCGGAAATTTAAAGAACTCAGAAATCACTACTTAGAGAGGTCAGGTAATAAAACAGTGAAAGCTACAAAAATTCGAAAAGTACTAAGACAAGCAAACAATGAAACAAATAGGTCTCTCTTGCGAAGGTTCTTGACGTTTTCACTTCCACAGCTAAACTCTTTTCGTCAATAGCAATTGCCTCTTGCGGCTTAAGTGAAAGTCGTAAAGTAGTAAGCGCTTAATGATCGACGACTGCCTGTGGATATAATCTGAGAGAAAGGCGAAGCAGTTATGTCACGACTTTAGTGAAAAATTTATCATACGAGTTAAAAAAGCCCTATTTTCCTGTACGACTTCTTTTCCTCTAGATTCTGTCATTCCAAGTAAGAGGCGGAGAACGGTCCTTGGTATAAAAGACATCAATGCTCTCCGCTCATTATGGGGTCAGAACCAAATTTAGGGTCACCAACCTTCAAGAGACTTCTTAAAAGAATATCGACACACAATATTTTGTTGAAAGAATCCTTTCAATCTGTGGATTAATCACTTCGGCACAAAGTATTAGTCGTAGCATTTCCTTCTTACTACCCATCTTCTGTTATGACGATTACAACTCGAGTTCATATGCATACATCTTCCATCGTCCTCAATATTCGCGTTAGCAGAATGTCAGTAAAACGAATTCCAAACTATCGCTAAATCTATTGGCCAGTACAGATATGGATATTGTACATGTTGTTAATGTTCATTATACTCCATAACAAGCGTTCTCTACTAAACGAGCTTCTCTCTGATGTACCCATGTTTTTGCACATTTTCATTTGTAACGTTATTTATACCTTTCAAATGTGATAGTTTGTGGTAGTCTAAGAGTTCATCTTAATTCTTATCCTTAATTCAAGATTTACATTCTCAACGTCATCCATTCTTTTTGACAAAGCATTCAGCATCCGTATCGCTCTACAAGTAAGTGAATCCGAATTCAAGAGCTCGACTTATGGATGTCTGTTCTAATCCAAAATTTTTATTAAGCAATTAGCGAGAGTTGAGTTCTTAAATAAACATCACCTGAACTCTATAGTAATGTTAGTTTCGAGGTACGTTGTCTCCGACACTGGAAATTCGGCGTAGTTGCTGCCACTGAATGAGAGCGGAGCGGTGTCCTTTTCCTTAGCCCAAGCTACTCGGTCACCTTTCAAACGAGGTGTCGCATGCTGCGTGCTTGTAGACGTTGACTCTGTTTGTCCAGATTTCACTGCGAAACATTTGTTAAGTTGGACTTTGGTGTAAGGAAGGAAAAAAATTCATTGATGTAACCATAATAGTTCATTTTGCATAGAAATCCTCGCTTGATTACGTGCCGCTCTAAGTTTTTCTACTCCACTAATTAGTATCCTCCTAACGATTTACCGCTTCATCGTGGCTGGGAGGTGTTCCTGGGTGTCGGACTGCGATGTACTGCGGGGAATTCATCCACTGACAGGGTCTCAAAACTGAGAAGGAGTCCGGCGTTTCCAACAGGAAGCCTAGCTAAGAGTAAACCAATATCAGAATCCACCATCGTCCTAGTATCAAAACCATATGGTGGTAAATCTCCTTCTGATCCACAAGGATTGCGACTACCTGTGGTGGTGAAGGCCAGGAGCAGACTTTGGACGGGCTGACTTTGGGATTCCAGGGAACTTAGGTGGCTTAACCAGCAAATCTCCGAAAAATGGAGATTATGGTGGGGCCTGCATAGCCAGTGAAGACGAGTCGTTCAGGTATCAAGTTCAAGTAAGTACTAATTAGTATTCCTTTATCAGCTCACTAAAGAAACGACGAAATGCTGTTTTCTTTATTTTGTACTACTAATGTAATCGTTAACTCCAAGCCTCCATTTTCTTACATTGATACCACACGGGATTCTATGATTATCACAGTATCACTGCTGACTTTTGCGAACTATTATATTACCAACTGCTCCAGGTTCTACTAGCCGTTCAGGTTTTTGAAGAAAGCTTACAAACATTCTTCAGAAGTGGTGAGAGTTTCTTTCATCGCTTGCAGCTGCATTATATCACCTTCAGTAACTCTCCAGAACAGCTCGCCTCCGTATCATTTTGAGAACACTAGTGTGTTAGTGAGAATGACACTCAATATGCAGTACTTCATCCGTCTTTACCAAAAGTGTAACTTTCAGACGATGCGGTAATCGTCCTTTTCTATTAAATCATAGGTGTATATTGAATTTTTTTTTTTTGAAAAATCGTTTCTAGGATTTCTCCGTGTCGCCTTTATCTGTCTCCTAAAGTATTCTGCTTAGACCATTTACTAATCATAGGTTGCTATACCTTTGCAGCTAATTCCATTCGAGAGCAACAGATAATCACTCCAACAGCTACATTCGTAAGTGTCCGGGGAAAGAGTTATGCATAGCTGATCGCAAAACGATGCCTCATCTGAGCACGATCCTGAAAAGGGATTTTGCTGAGAATACCATTTCCTCAAACAAAGAACTAACTTAAACATTCATCGTGGTTCGAACTGAACTCGATGAATGTGGAACACTGTTACCACAACCATGCATTCATATCAATGCAAGCAGTTATGTATGTTTTAGTCTGAGTTCACATTTCTCTGTAAACTGCTATCTTAGGCCATAGTACATGTGAAGAATTAGTTTCAGTTACTTTCGCTGCAGAAAAACGTCTATAATGCTTCATTCAAAAGCACGAAAACTCTCAGAAAGTTCTTTTAAACAGGAGACCTACAAGATAATAGTTTCAGTTTGTTCTTTCTAAATTTGGATAGTAGCTACACTTCAGAGGATGGAAGATGTCAAAAACAACGATTAGTTGTAACGTCTGAAATGAAAAGGGAATCTTAAAATAAACATTGAAGACAAATTCCGGGTAGATTCTCATTTTACGGAGTTTGCTACAATCTAACTGAGATTGACCCCTGTTAAAGAATTAGTAGGACGAGCATAGCATTCAAGCAAAGTGAAGCCTTCCAGCGTAAAATTAGCTGTTTTGTGGCTCAGATGTCCCCATTTGGTTCACGCACTGGTCTAGAAGAGATCCCCCACCCCCTCTTCCCACCCCATGAAATTTATTCTGCATTGTCCGCGTCTCGTCTATTCACCATGTCTCATTAAGGCGGTTCAATGATGCTCAGCTAATTAATCGTTGCCTCGACATCCGGGAAGGCGAGTTAATAGGATCACGAAGGGAAGGAGGAAGCAAGAAGTGGTGCAGATGCGAAATGTGTCTTAATCATGCTGTGTCTCATCAGTGCAGTTACGAATAAGCCTGATATGTTATTGGCTTAGCATAGAAGCGATTATTAGCACTAAGGAAGCACTTCAATTGTATTTAATACAGCGGGAGCTCTATAGAAGCCTTAGATGAGTAAACAATTCTGGTAAGGTATCACATCTGGAGCACATATGGTTCAATAATCAATCAAGCGGTCTCGTTTCATTCATATCAACAGGAAGTGAGGAATACCATTTTGGTTTTGCAAACTTAATACAAAAGTTGTTCTAGTAAATGGCAAGTTTAGTGCTCCTTTCAAGGAAAATGCTAGAAAAAACATGGGCGTAGTGCAAGATTGTAGGAGCAAGAACGAAGAGCAATAACATACCCGTGATATACGGCTTTCATAAAACGTTGGTGACTCCAGTGTTATCGATGAGCCGACAACATGGGCTCTTTCCCTAGGGCCAAAATGTCAATGAGGTGTTTAGAAGTGTGAATAAATACAGAAATAATCGTATCGGTTAAATATTTTTTTTCCGGGCCATTCTCAGTGTTCAAATTTTAATGTTCACGTGCAAAGCCTAACAAGTCGCCTTCCACATAAGATCGTCGGTGACATTCGTGCCAACTGTTCGAACCTCATTTCAAGAGTGTTCCACACGCCACACTAATGTCGCTGACAAATTTCAACGACTTTTCGTGAAGCACAACATCAAGAGTTATCCACATACCAAAGGGAATGCAAGCTTTCGTGAACACTTAAGGCCCTACATGAGCTGATTTGCACTCACAAGGTGCAAAACTAGCGCGCTTTAAACCGACGTACTCAGCTCAATGTGAAACTCATCGAATGCAATAGTGGTATTAGAATCTACAAGCTCTTTTGTTACAAAATCTTACCTATTTGCTTTACTACGATGAAGTTCCGATTTTCAGGAACCCTCCAATTTTTTAGCATTTCTTGTCGAGGTTCATATTCCAGAAATGAAAGCAAGCGAACAAGCCGTTTGATTGGGGGGCGGGGCGAAAGGCGAAAGCCTGGCGAAAGCAGGACATTCTCTAATAGCAGGCAGACAGTTGATGATTTCCGATTCATCATAACATTCTCCGTGCTAGTGCGATCATGAAAATGAACCGAAAAGAATCTAGTACATGAGAAAAATGAGCAGTAACTGGCACGACCGACTTTCTATTAACCTCGGCATTGATCAAGTGATTTTGTTCGTATTTTTGTTGAGCAAACGCGAGGTGTTATTATTCTTTGTTCATGATTAAGCTGACGTTTCGGCGGATTTCGCCTTCCTCAGAGCCGCTTCCTATGAGGTTTCCACTACGTATGTCACGTAGAGACCAACTGCACAGAAATCACGTGGAAGTATAATGTCTGAGGAAGGCAGGACATTCTGGCGAAAGCAGGGCATTCTGTAATAGCAGGCAGACAGTTGATGATTTCCGATTCATCATAACATTCTTCGTGCTAGTGCGATCATGAAAATGAACCTAAAAGAATCTAGTACATGAGAGAAATGAATGTCTGAGGAAGGCGAAATCCGCCGAAACGTCAGCTTAATCGTGAACGGAGAAAAATGAGCGTTGTTTTCTTCTACCCGTGGTCTTAACTTCTATTGTAACTGAATTTTTAGTGCACAAATAGAACTAAAGAAAAGAAGTAGAATACTTGTTCCAATGGAACATGCTTAAGTGCTCAATGCTACGGTTTCGCATTTTCTTCCTCCGCCTGATGACTTTTCTTCCAACTGATGAAAGCTCCAGCGCCGAGTTTTCCTCACTTAAAATGGCTTCGATGTCTCTTAAATGATTCCTTGTCGGCTATTCTAAGACCAGTACATTTCATATCGACTGTTTGAAATCGTTTTTTAAATTCAAATAAAAAATATTTCTTTTCTTAGGAGGGTAGAATAGACGACATACAAATGACTAGAATCTACGTATTTTGTTAAGAGGATATAAGTAATTATTTTTGTTGTGGCGACATGTTAGGCACTTATGAATTTTCAAGAATTCTGAGAGACGCGACACGATACAAGGAGTCCATCACTGAAGGCGAAGACGCTATCATATCCTTCACTTAGTGCGAACCTTGTTCTAATATGGGATTCAGTCGCTGTCTTCAGTAGAGATTGTGCTTTAGTTGAGGTGTTGCGAAGTTGTCGCCTTTCTTCCGTGTAGTTTTTCGACATGTCCTCCAACTGTTGTGACTGTATTGGGTTCAAAGAACGTCAGGTGGGTGACGACGAAGGCAGTCGGTTATGCACCTTACCGTACTCCTCCCCCAAGTAAAATACGAAATTGTCGAAACAAGCGCTGTATCGTATAGACCACATCAAACGCCCCAAAGGTGACTTACTCAACAAAATAAATCTTTTCTAGTCAACTACGTCCAAATCCAACGTTTTGCGGAAAAAATGAATTTTGTTTATTTTCGAGTTTCATTTTAATGATCGTCAAGGATGTACGCGATAATACTCGAGAAAGAAACACTAATCAACATCAGTCACAAATCTTCCTTGAAACTAAATCTTCAGCGTGGATATGCTGGAAACAATCTACCCCTTAGAGATCTTCTCCTTAAGGAACAATAATGGAACCACACAAGATTATATGTTTATCCCGAAAAACAGACGTTCACTATTTGAAAGAACAAGATCATAACTGGCTTTGGACCCGCTGAGGAGGAAATGTGATAGACTATGTGTATGATCCGGAGCATTTAGAACTACGATAATCATTTTGCTTAACAAGGCTATTGAGAACTGTGATAATATTTTATCGCTTATTAGGACTCGAGAAAATCACTTAGGTGACGAATAACAAATAGATAAAATATCGCAGTTTCTGGGTGAAATATGATTCACAAGAGGGGCTTAATAGCAATTTTTCCCTCTCCATGAGAACACCTTCCGTGACAGCATTCCAGTCCGTCTATTATATTTGTGAGTAGCAGTTAGCCCTTGTTCGGACTTACTCTTCTAGACGGCGTTATAAATCGCGATGGGCCCAATGATCCGTTCATAGGTGTACGGGTTCATGTTCCAGTCACCACTTCTTTGTTATTGGATGTCATCACGACATCGCCCATTACCTACGTTTACCTACAGATTCGATCAATACGGTAAACACGACGGGCATGACGAGCAGTCAATCTATCAAGCGGGTCTTTTCATGCTCTACCCAATGATATATAGCTTCCTGACCATTAGTGACATCAATTTCTTGACTATGGTATTATAAGGAACGAACCCAGCTCGACGACGCGTCTGCTATTTACCGAGATTTTGCAGTCATAAGCTTCCAGTAAGTTACACCAAGTCAAAGATTTTAGTATGAGCTCTGAGTGCTAAGCACATTAAAAGTGGTTTAGTTACAAGCTTAAAAGTGGTTTAGTTAAAGCTGACGTTAATAGTAAGAAAACCTATTTTGGTGAGACATTCTACGTTTCATCCAACCGTATTGCTTCTTCGCATCCCAAACTAGGAACCCTTCCCTACGACATGCACATTACAACGGAACTCTTCAACTTGAAAAAGGCGTTCATCATTTGATGTTTACGCCAAAAGATGTCAGTACTACTCTCACTAATGCATGACGATGAATGATGTTCTGATTTACATATGGCTTCGCTAGAGACGGCTTTGCAGATGGGAGGTGGTGGTATTAATGACGCCATGCTGACCCGGCAAGTTAGTCTAAGCCCTGCGATTTTCTTGGTACTAACCTACAGATAGAAAGGGGATTATGAGAATAAATTCACTTACTTACTCCTAAGTGGCCTATTTTCCAGAGGAGTCGTTCAATGCCCAACGTAATTTCTATTTCACTGCCACTTTACTTTGCTGATCGGACAAAGTTTTCTCGAGAATTCGGAACGAGACAATTATGAGAATGAAGGTCAAAAAAACACTTCTATGGTGAAACAACCAAATGAGACTGTCGTTCTCAAGAGAATTGGTGGAGAGAAAACGTTTTGCTCTTCCTCTGACATATAGCTGCTTGGTTGGTCGTTCTTTTTCTAACATTACATAATTTTAAACACTATGTTTTTCGTCTCTAAAGGAGTCGTTGCGCTATTAATGTGGTATTCGCTTCGCTGGGAGAGACATCACAAAAGGATTGAGAAAACTACTACGGGCTGATGAAAAATTACAAGTACAAATTCCGGCCATTATCTTACTTTTCTCGTCCTCTTCTTTCACTTAGAGCCATATCTCGCAGAGACTTTCAACTCCCACTTCCAATGCTTTCCTCATTTGCCACAATTTTATAACGCACTTTCTAAATGCGTCCGTTAGTTAAGGTCTAAAAATGATTGAGTAACCAAGATTCGATGCTTGATCTATTTTTGTCTAGGAATCTGCCTCAAATAATAACTTGTAACCGCATTCCAATATCCTGAACGCCGTCACTGGCCCTGCTTAATGGACTGCGTTATGGTTTAATTTCACGAGTACTTGCTTAGCCCTTACTCCCTAGAGATCACCAACGGCCAAGTTTTCTAAAAGAAACTTCAAGGCTGAAGAAAACAATATCGAAAACAAACGATGTCGAAATTACGACACGTTAAGCTTAAAAGTGTGGAAATTTATTGAAACTGCTCAGGTTATGAAATTATGTAGGTTATACTCCTTCGGTCATCGAAACACAGTATTCAGCAAATTGTAATTTTTCCTCATTAACAAAGAGAATGAACGAATTAGTAGTGAAAGACAAAGGGAAAAATAATTTCAGTTCACTAAATCATCAGTAACGCCTGTCGTAAGCGACTCTTCTTGCAAGTGTTTCCAAATCCCTTAGCAATACATATCAAGCTCATTCTATTAGAGTTGTGCCTCATATGTCGTTAATATGAAAACGGTTTTATTAAAAGTATAACAATCGATAGCCATTAACATTAAAACAATGGAAGCAACACATTGCCTAAGTGGTGAAGTGAGTTGAGAGCATACCCATAGTCACATGGTTCCTTGCCAAGGCCAGAAAATTTATGAGCAACATGAAAGCGGACACTAATTGGCTGCTGCTATCATTTAGCAGAGGCTATCGATTTAAGAAGTTGTGAAAAATTCTAATCTGAAAATACCAGACAGAAAACCAACGGGTAGCAAGGAAATTTGTCAGGGACCTTATTTCCAGATCACATGGGATTATTTTAGCGAATTTCGCTATAATTTCATGTACGGAACCAGCGAGGCCTCAACTTTCCGGTAAAGCCATCTCTCTAAGAAATCACTGCTGAACAAAGCTGCGGTACCGCCATAGCGCCTGTCGTCTTAAGTCTAAATCTCCACTTCTCATACTCCATAGATACCCAGGATTGAAAAAAGGAGTTGGCAGATGAAAACGCACTGTAAGGTCCACTTGATTATGAGGAAAAAAGTGAATGCTCAAGAATTTCTGCTACACAAAACTTCATCCAGCGTTTAATAACAGCCATAATATATTTCACTCGCTTTCCAAGGAACAAAAGAATAAAGCGATCAGCGTTAGCCAGTTCTTGAAGGAACCCGTCATATACGCTTCAAAAATCACTATGAAATCCCTTCGCTTTTCTATTTGGACAGTCTTTGTGATGTAGGAGAAACAAACAAGAAAATAGTAGTTGGACGATTTTTGTGGGAAATCTAAGCAAGGTGCAAGCCTAATTAGAGAGTAACGTTGGTGCCAATGGGAGCGTGGTTGATGCCTAAAATGCTTACGTGCCCCTTAGAGCGTAAAACTCTGTTGCTTGATTGGTCGAGCGCTTCCCCTACGAATGTCGCCGATATGGAGCTCTCTGCCATATGGGTGGTTCAAATTTCCGTTGAATAGTACACCAAAGCACATCCTTCAGGCGCTCCTCTCTCCTGCGTTATTAATTAGGCCAATATGGCGTCGATATTACGCCGATCTGACAGTAGGAAGGCTATGTATATCCGTCAGAGTTCTGAATGGTTTTCGTCCCATTCAACTGGATCTTCTCGTGCGAAACTCCATTTCAGTGGCAGAAAAGAGGCGCACAAGTAGTTTTTCAGCTTTTGCCTTTTTAAAAACTCTTGTAAAATAAATATGAAAAAGAACGAGCTTGTTGACGACATTCACCTTGGTAATCAAATTTCGGAAGCCTCTAAAAGTATCAGGAACGCTCACTAACAACGAATCATTGTGGACTAGAAGATGTTCTGTAGGATTCTCTAGAACACAAGAACTTGACGATCCGCAAATAGTTTATTAAAATGTAAAAAAGTAAACTTTTGCAGAACTCTTGAATTTTTCAAGATCATGAACTCTATAGAAATAAGAGGTGAAGGAATGTAGTGCACTTCTTAGAGGTGTCCTAGAATAAACACTGAATGATGCAGGCTCGATCCAGATCGCTAAGCAGCTCACCAAGTCTTCTATGCAGCCGAGGTTCACAAAAATTGGTACCAGACTTGTCTGGCTGGATAACAGCACTGATTTTATACATCGACACACCACCGAAAATAATTTTCTAAACCAGATGCGCATTGAGTCACCTCTGAAAATGCTTGATAAAGTCGAATGCGTGATCCAGCCCTCAGGGATTGATCGACGCCAAAGACATTTTCCTTCACCGTTTTCTCGAAATACGTCTACAATTTCATACGATCCAAACTATTTCGTTGAAGAAATTTACTCGAGCTGCTGGCGAAAGTCACATAGGCACTCCTCGAACTTTCGCAAATAATTTTGGAAATACTACAAAATTTTATTTCCGGCCTTACAAAAGATTTTTATGGGAAAAATTCCAACGTTGATGGAAAAGAAGTTGAAATCCGTGCTGTCGAGTTCATCGAACACAGGATAACCATGTGCCTATGGAGTTATTTTTATTGCTCACCAAATGACCACGAAATGACTAGTGCTGACCTAGCGATATGAATAGGTCCTAAATATACCCCGTTCCTAATAAGACTTTCTTACGAGCACACTGAACGAATTAACTGCAAGCGAATCTGATGCCGATAGTGCGTCGGTATGAATGAAAAGATATAAGAGGATCCCCGACATCAAACCCCAGTGGTAGAATTAAATAAAAAACTGTTCTTCCTCAAGCATTTTCTTGTCTATGAATTATTTTCAATCACCCGATGAATGTGGAGAGCCAGAGCGCAAAAAAAGGGAGAGTAGCTATTAGAACCAAATCTTACCATCCACACAAGGTTCCACATTTTTCCGATGAGGACTAAGAGAAAAAAAGGTGGTATGGAACTGATCCATAGTAGAACATTTTGAGGCCTAAACTACTAGCAACGATCGTAATTCCCTCGACGAATTTTTATGGAGAAGACATCGCAAGAGCAATTTCATAATTGCCGACCGACGCAGCGCATTAGGAACGCGTTACTTCCAGTGATCGACCTTCAACAATCAGCAACCGACCACAACCGGATGGTTTTCCACCAGACAGAAACACACGTCGTCAACTCGACTAGTGGTGGCAGAATCGGCGAGAACGTAGACACTCTGACAGAAGAGAGAGCTGGAGCAGTTGTGCTGACTGAGACTGCTGTCGACTTTATAGCACAGACTGAAAGCCATTTCAAGGAGTTAATCAAAAGCATGCACATCAAATATTGCTGACAACACACTCTCTGAACTCCTGCAGTACGTTAGTGCCGAAATTATGAACATCTTCGAAATTTTTCTTTTGTCTCTCTGAAAAATCATAGCGGCAGAGGGCATCTTGTGCTATTGGGAGTTTAGGCTTTTGGTGTTTACCTTTACTTGTCCTTCCATTATTCATTTAATTAATTATTCACGATGCAGTGAATAGAAATTTTCAACCTCGCAAAGGATGCTAATTCACGTTGTCAGCAAGGATGGCTGAACTGAGCAAGGTATATGTGAGCTCTTCATAGAATATTAGAGAACCGTAGGCTGGGTGGAGAGTCACGAAATTTAGGGTTTTTCTACTTGTTTCTGCTCCAGTGTTCGGTCTTTCTCATCTGACATCATCTAAATTCATATGATATCATGGAGCAGACAAGGAAACGTCGTAGAATCATCAAAGCAGGTTGAAATCAAATTGACTGTATTGGGGAAACAAGTTGAAGAATTAACTGTCAGGAAGGTTTTGTTCGAAAATGGTTAACTTTGAAGAAAAATTCACTGCCTCGATAATGACAAACTGGACTATTGAATATTGGACGCAATGAAGTGGTAATCTGTTCTGATAACTTGGAAGGAACACTTCGCTTTCATAAAAGGAACAAAAACGAAGCCTTTGCAAAGCAGCAAAATCGTTCATTAACGTTAGCGTTTATTCTACGGATATGTGAATAGCGTTTCTTTTTCATCAGATAAAGTCACCAAGTATTGTAGTATTCCTCGCTGTGCTTAGGAATGTGTAGAACTCCAAATAGGAATGGGTAAGGCAACACTGCTTAGCAAACATCTAGTAAGGTAAAAATTAAACTTAAAGAAAACTTGGCAACGAAAGAATCGCATGATGTGGTGGTGAATGCTTTAGTCGCCGGAAAGGGTAATAGCGCGTTCGGTCTCCACCGCAGACACGAGCGGTCTACAGTTTTGCAGTTTTGCAAATATCTCAGCAACATTATGGTCTATTTCACATAATACCCTGCCATTAAAAAATAGTGGGCAGTAAACAAAAACTTGTGACATTAAAAAAAAACTTAGTTCTCACTGCAAAGTTCTTCACTGAGGATATTATAAAGACAAATGAACGAGTAGAAATGAAAAAAAGATTCTTGCTTAAGAATTCAATGGAGGAACTGTGACAAAACCATTTTAGCGAAACTTGCACTTACCCTGGAAGACAGTACCATCGGTAAAGACGAAGGTCAGAACAAGAACTGCAACCGACTTCATTTAAGTATTCATTCAAAACCTGAAAGTCGACTTCTGGGCTGAAATCCTTCTTATTTGAAAAAAAACAGCAATTTCCACGTAAAGGAGTATCTAAGGCCGAATCATAGCTTCAAGAAGAAATTCAGAATGTGCTGAGTTACATAGAAGTACTGGGATTCGAATGATTCTGGACAAACTGGAGATCAGTAGGCTGAAGAAGCCGTTGTCATGGAAAGCTATTGATCATACAGCCACACCCACTTCAGAGGTAGTCTCGGGAGGCGGGTGGGTGAAGAGGTAATCAGGGAAACGAGAGAATTCTGAGCTGTGTCCGACATTTTTCTTCTGTCAATATCCCCTTAAATTATTAAAACATAAAAGGATGTATCATGACAGGAGGTCTACTGCAGTGAGAAGAAGAAAGTGTGGCAAACTATTAAAGATATCAAACAATTAATGCAAACTAGAGGAAATCTTTAGAAGAGGAAACGTCCCTTAAAAGACTTCGACAGAAAACGTTGAAGAAAGAGGTGTGTTATGACAAAAAGCCTAAAATAAAACAAGCAAAGTCAGTTCTACAGGGTGCTTTTTCTCTTTCCCTCATCCCTTAATCTTCCCCCTTCTAACCTACAATCGTGCTATACATGAGAAACTTTTCTTGTGCAAGTAAAGTTTTAAAGCTTCCCACCTTATTCTTGCGTCCTTAGTTTTGCATCGTTTAAAGCTGTTTTATGAACAATAAAATGAATGATAAAATGAGCACAGAACGAGTTCTCCGTGAAAACAGCAGCCGTCAAGATTCTCAAAGCATCTCCGATGAAGTAGCTAACATCGGAATCTCAATTTGTTGTGGTTTGGTGGAAATTTGGTGTGGCTTCTTGATCACATAACGAACATTCGCCGAGAAAATTGAATAATGCCATGTTTGCTTGAAGAAGATCGACGCATCAAACAACCACAGTGGAAAGTTTCCTCATTTCCGACACTTAACTGATATTTCAACAAGTTGAATGCGAGAAACAAAGCGCAAGAAAACAGAACATTGGAGAAAGAAGGAAGAAAATAGGCAAATAAGACGGCTCAAGCGGTTGTTGGCTTCAAGAGCCCTCTATCGATGCCATGAAGAATTAGGGCATCAAGAATCCTCAGCTGTCCATTTCCATTCTCACCCCGTAGTCAAACTTTTAATCGACTTATTACGCAGGTTTTTTACATAAGTTTGTTATTCTGCCTAAATATTTATCCCTAATTTTACATATTCTCAAAATGCTCATTATTACGTGTAACAAATTAGTCTAGCTGCTATGGAAAATAGCTTTTCTAGGAGTTCGAGACGTAAGGAAACCTTGTGAACACCAAAGCATCATTCTTTAAGAGCAAAGTTTTAAATCTTTGTATAAAATAATTGCGATTATAGGCTATTCTAGATGTCGAGATAGGCTAAGGAAATTTTCGAAGGCTTCCGCTAATGAGGTCAGAGATGAAATTCTCACTTGAAGAGACTGAACCGCCCTAATGTGTGCTCGAGGCTGAAGTAATCAGGCGCCGACGTGCCCCAAGGTGGTGTCTCATTAACGAACAATTCACCTGCCACTTCTTGCTTGAACCATGACAATTTCCAGAAATTTGTCAGTTGAAAGACAATTTTTATTCGACTTACAAAAAAAGGTCCGTTCAGGAATAAGCAATTTAATCCGACCATTCATGGCTAAGGTCCAAGTCCTTCGAGATGAACTCTCAGCAGTAAACGAATGTCCCTGGGTGTGAACGCACACGGCGACCTCGGGTAGGACTAGTCTAACTGTAGAAGATTCCGACTTTCCTATTCGTAGTCCACCTAAGAGTAAATCCATGCCATAACGTACTCCGACAGCTTGCGGTAGACTCTTGCAAAAAACGAGTTAAGGTAAACAGATTCGGGAAAAAATTATGCTGCTCATGAAGTAATTCAAACAAACGGTGCTCAATAGGCAGTTGCCGGTGAGAGCGATAGGAGGCTTGCTGGTGGCTAATTGAGTAACTGGGTAATTAAGAGGTTAAGATGCGATGATACAATCTTCAGATAGTCGAGTGTCAGGATATTATAAGAACTCATTTTTCCAATTTAATGGCAGGCTGCATCTGCTGCTACTACTCTGTCTAGAGCTGAATGCATTTTTGCTTAGCTTCTATTTACTGCGTAATCCCTTTTCATAGCAGGTGGCTACGTGAAATGCAACCACAAGGATGCTAAGATATGATCCCAAAACTCGCAACCCTAAGTGTTGTTGACGTTTCGAGTTTTGCTCGCATCTCAGCAGCGTTCATTCAACTTGAAAATTGGAAACATTGAACGTTTGAAAACTAAAAATTTTACGTATTAACGTCGTGTTAGTCCATCGTTGAAAATAAAACATTGAACTCAATCCGTTCTTACAGCTGCATTGGTAAGTTCGTCTTTCCCGAAGTTGCTGAGAACCATGTCAAATGCTACAAATGGAATGAATAGACGTTTTCTACTTGATCACAATTCCACTGACGTTTAAAAAAAACGTAATTTTTATAAAATTTTATTTAAAAAATTGCCTGTTTCATGGAAAATTAAAACGGAAAGTGTTTGCTCGAAAAATATCTACACTGATACAACCACAATGATGCCGATACACCTGCGGTCCGGAGCCTTGTAAATATCTCAGCATTATAATAGTTATATTTTGCAAAATACTTGCTATTGAAAAGAATAGACAGTAAATAAAAAGGTTGGGATTATCTACCCTGAATTATAATATATTTGTACCCTAAAGGAGAAGTCTGCAAGTAGATGAAGACAGCAAGTACTTGGCTTTGGTTTTCTTGGAAATGTCAATGTTATTGGAAGACGGAAGCTAATTTTGTTGAAAGAATGTCATCCGACATGGATGGAAAGTCATTAAGTCGCAGAATTACGAACATTTTTTGTCATAAACTTGCAGTGGTGAAGAGGGCAGCACTGGCAACCAGTTCGGAGTTTCATATTCGGTCACGACTATTCGACGAATTGATAGGATTTTCTAACATCTTTAAAGCGACAGTTGTGTTAGTCTGAAATCTGTCGATGAGATGACATTCGTGAAAGACTGCTTTCATGAAAATTGTCTTTCGCACAACAGGCTATCAAGTTCGCCAGCAGCTGTGACTGCAATCACCCTTGTTAAAGTAGTAGTCGCCCTCTAGCAGTCAAAATTAAACATCACTCCTATTGCTTTAAAACTAAACTCCTCGAATTTTTGACAAACCACTGAGAGCTTCCAATTTAAGAGTTATTCGACAAAACCATCCTTCACTTCATCGTTTTAGTCTTCACGAAACCTGCAAATTTGAGTAATGGACTTCAAACTGCGAAAAAAAATGTGTCGTTCGTTATAAACCAAGCCATTTGATTCAGCTTCAAACCGTTAAAATCTTGCTTCTGACATAAAATATTATTAGGAACACATCAAAATCTTTCAATAAAAATGCTAAATACTACCAAAACAATTGATTCAGACTGAAAGGGTAGGATAGGAAGAAAACCAATGTGGTCATTTGGGGACTAGAGGACCTTTTAGAAACTTAGTTAACGATAGAAGCAAAAAAGTGCTTAAGGGCTGATTGGAGACAGCAATACCGCGACAGAAGTGTAAACCTAACAATTTCAAAGATTTAGCAAAAAGCAACTATCACGCCCATTTAACCACAATGCGACGCAGAGGCCGATGAAGACGAAACTGGAGCCAAACCTTTAGTCGCGGCACTGGTGCCTGTAAATGTGAATTATTTCCAGTAGTTGAAAAACATTTATGATGTCCATTTTTCACCGATAAACTAATACCATACGTCTACTCGGTTAGCGTCTCCAAGTATTGGTCTACTTCGGTAGCCGGCTCGATCCGAGTCGGCCACTCCAGTGATTCTTCCGATGTGGGACTTTCGCAGTTGCATCGAGTGGAATTTGGCGGAGTGAGGTCACTTCATGCGAACAATGTTCCAGTCCACTGAATTCGACTTGAAGCGACTATGAAGTGTGATATCGAAAGAATGAATGGCCGTAGACAATACGCTCGAATCAATTCGGCTCTAAGGAGCACGAAAACGTCAATATGTTAGCCACGCAAAGCTTGGTCCCAACACCGTGTTGGCTTACCTACGAAAGTATAGACATTGGTTATTCATGCCGAGTTCAAATGAAAGTTAGTTTGCAGTGAAACAAATAATATTTGGCAATTTAGTCATAGTACAACGCCCACCAGTCTGATTTCATTGATTGTCAATGGAGGAAGAAGGCTGATAGCTGGTGGTTTCTATAAACCTTGGAAGTCTGACCAAAAAAAATTATAGTCGCCATAGCAACGAGGCTATATATCTTCAATAAAATCTTTATCACCTGCCTCTTTCAGTCGAAAGATATGAATTTTGCTTTTAACACCAGTAATTCCATAATACGTCTTTATCGTATACTAAAGTTGATCAAAGATCTGATTCTTAGAAGAACACAAAGAGACATATTTTCGTCATCTTTTGGATTTTCTAAGATACCTGCTAATTAATACTATTCTTCTTAGACTTCCTTCTTTGACTTAAAAGCCTCTATGTCACGCGTCTGAAGTCTTTGAAGAGCCACTCTTAAGATTCATGAAATCGGCATCATCGATATATGATGGCTGCATAATTGGTGGTTCTACATTCACGATCTCACCTATGCGGCCCCAGGTAATGGTGACATCATTCTGTCTAGAGCACAACCTAAAATGCTGACTTTCTCATGTTATGATTCCATAGCGCCAACGACTGTGTAGCTAGCGTAAGTCATAGGAGCTGTAAAACCTGCGTTTGTCTTCATGGCTATTTTATCAAGCTTCTTAAGTTTCTCCCACAACTAAATTATTTAGCACAAAGGCGCTGAGTTATGAACAAAACTCGAACGTCAAATAGCCGTCGAGCCTGCGATGATCCCTCCCGTGGATTCACTTGCTATCCAACACGGCAACCAAATCCCTTGTTTTGCCATTTCGGCAGTCATTTCAGCAACTAACCATTAATGGGAATGATCTGGAGAGAATAAACCAACACTGAACCTAATTAAAGTAAAGCGGCAATTGAAATCACACTCCTAAACTTCTAAGTTAATGCTTATTCTTTTTACACCGCCGTGCATCACATGAGGAGTAAAAAGTAGACGAAAGAACTAACTGACAGAAAAGCAGAGCAAGAGCCTCAGTTGGTATAATGTATGATATGAGAGCCCCGTAACGGTAATCGCGGTTTCGAAGAACACTTGAGGTTCAGAAAAGTAGCAGCGAAAGATCTGATTTCAGCATGAAACTACAGCTTCGGCTTAGCTGGATACAATGCCGATTTGTGCTTCCAGATTGTTTCTGATGAATTCATGTGTAGACTACAAAAAGCCTCCATAACTTTTCTTTAAGAACAGATGTAAACTTGGAAAGTTTTTAAAAGTTGAGTCTCTCGTGGATATTGGATGTCATCGGCTGTCGTATAGGATGCAATTCTCATTGCGCCTTTAAAATTGAGAACCGGATCATTTTCTTGCTTAAAAGAAGAGAAAAGCGGGTCCTAAAATAATGACGATCTCGCTGCCTCTCATCCATTTCATATGGTGTCTATTTATAGCAACTTTTTACGCTTCCATTCTTTAAAATGAGTGCACACTGCTGCTAACCGGTCAAAGTTTGATTTTTCGCCAACTCCTCGATTAGTTTCCAGAGAGTTGACTACGGCTACTAGCTCCAGATGGCTTTCGTTAACTGCCGATAGGAGTTCACGAACTTCTTCGTTACCAAAGCTCGCTGCTCTGAAACGACAGGCTCCGAACTACCTGCATACTGTTTTCGACAGAATTTATATAACTCTGTGATTCGGTACCATTTCAGCTCGATTTCGATGCACCACGTCAATTTTTGAATTAGAGCAGAACCCTGTTGCTGTAATTCTTTAAAAGTGTCATTTTTTATGAACTTAAACTCTTTGCAAATTAAGCTTTACACCAAATACCGCGCAGCAATTATTTAGGAATTAAGTAAATTTTGAAGCGGCATGCAACAAGCAACAATTCGAGGAAGAACTAATTGCTGAAAATGTAAACGTTTCATAATAAAAAGACTAGCAATTTTATTGTCACTTTTAAGTTATATTATGCATACGCAGCAATTGGTTAATCCAGTGATGTTACACAAGAATGAGAGATAACTACTTCAATCCATTGAGGGTGAAGGGTAGCTACTGAAGAAAATGATTATAAAGGAAAAGGGAAAAGTTAGCTAGTGAGAAGATAACAGTACCTCTTCTAGAGTTCCTTATGAAGGTTCTACGAGTAGTTAATTTCAGAAGGCAAAAATTTTCACCTTCATCTACGGCGCTTTCTTTTTCCATGGCAGGACCTGTGGAATACAACCACAAAAATGCTTAGATATGAGCAAAACCCGAAGTCTTAGGTGTCTGTCTTCTGTCTCCTATGTTCTTAGATTAGTTCTGTGTCAATCTTCCGGTTCCCGCGGGATGGAAGGATTCATAAGCGCAGGATACAAAATCGAACAAATGACCACAACAACTGCGCTACACGTGCTCCTTGTTCAAATAAATACGCATTCCTGTCTCTTGGCCGAAGAACTATTCATTTTATCTTCCTTTCAGTTGCACTGTGACTTTCCCAATAAACGAAGTTTCCTTCCAATTTGCGATTTTCATAGAAATTTTCAATCATTCCATACGTATTCTTTTCTGTCTAGGTCAACTGGTATTGTTGTCTGCAGCGCAGTAATAAACGGCTTGAACAAGATAGTGGCAGTCGGTAGGACTTTTTTATTCTTGAGGCAAAAGTTTCATGAAATGGCGGGATTTTCTTCTAGTGTAGCGTAGTGTAGCGAAAGCAGTCATGGCCCCATTCTTTGATCGACGATCCCTGATAGAATATTGGAGGACGTTGTGCATAACGTCAACTTTTTGTTTGCTATCTACTATTATTTTTTAGGGTAGGGCTTGATGTGAAATGCAACCACTATGGTGCTGAAAAAAGTGCGAAAGCAGGATCCACGTCAGATCGAACTGCGATTACCCTTTCCAGGTCTCACATGCTACTCACGGCACCACTGAGGCCTTTCGTATTTCTCTCAGCCAGTTTTCTACCCAACGGTGCCATCAGCATTCACCTGTCAACGGGAATGATCTGGGAAACACAAATCAGCATTAAGCCGAGTTAAGCTGTAGATTTTTCCTGGGGTCCCAGTTTTGCAAATATCTCTGCATAATAGTGATTATAAATAATATTCTTTTTTTCCGAAGCCGTTTTCTTCTGCTGCCATATCTTTCGATTGCTTTATGGTGGTCAGCTAATCTGCTTATTGCGTAGGTGGTTGAGAAGTGCTCTGCGATTCCTCCATGTGCCAGCAGCAACGTAATTGTAAAAAGCAGTCGTTAATAAGCGTTCTGTGACCTCTTTGTGTGTTTACATCTGCAAACTTATAAAATATTGGCAGGCAAAGAGACACTGCTCTTGCAATAACCTTTACCCAGTACAAATAAAAATTGGTCCTCATTAATATCACTCTTAATCGTAACAAAAAGTGTCCATCTTCCTGCATGAGTGACTTATCAATGTTGCTCTCTAATCTCCATGTAACCACTGTAAATACGTTGCGCTATCTCCGGCCTTGTTATTATTCTACCAAATTAATTTGTTTATATTAATGTTTGTCTACCCAGGTTTTAAGTCTGGCTTAGCTGCAGTGCAACTACAACCTCATCGTGAACTACACTTGCCAGCACTGGCATTGGCGATTTAGAACGACATTCCTTTCGACGCTTTTAAGTAGCCAATAAGGGTTTACCCTTAATCCTGTGGCTACTGACTGTGAAATACGCTAAGGCGCTACGGCACGGTCTTGATTCAACCAGCGGAGCAAGGATTTTCTGCAAATAACACTTAAGAAAAACAACTGAATTCCAGCAGCATAAATACTTTTCGCTGGTGATTGAATTTTTTCAAAACTTGCACTGGATCAGATATTTGCATTGCGAAGGTAGTTATTGACTTCAACCTAGCACAATACGGAACTGTTGCAGAAATCCCATGTTATGTTCGAGTGATCAGAGCACTCAAAAGTTGAGTTGATAAGTGACTCGTATTTCTTGCAACGATTTTCCTTCCTGATTACGATTTTCACGAAAAGGAGCGCTTCAACTTTTTTCTAGAAACTGCACGCCGTCTTGCTAGGTTGTTCACAAGTTGTTAACACCGAAAATCGCCGAAACCTGTGAACTGTGAGAGATTGTTACTAAGCCAACTAATCTTTTTTAACTACTTTATACTTAGTAATTTACACCCCTGATTATTTTGCAGTGATTTTTGGTGGTCCTCTGCTGGGGAAGCATTAAAACCGCATCGATTTGTTTCACGAGTTTAAACGTGGTCGTACTGACGCAGATACAGCTTGAAATGCTATTGGAGGCACGATGGAAGGAAAATCTATCATATTAAAGAGTGCATGATGATCCGAATTTTTATATTTGAGATGTGAGTTCTAATAAAGAGAAGGTCATGGGCATCAAGATGCCAGGATTCCGCGTAAATTCAGCAAATGGCAACGAGGACGTCTTTCTGAAGTATGTTCCTTGCTTCGTGTACTTAAAAATGACCCGTTCATTAATTGTTTTGTAAATACGATAAAAAGTGGATCGCTGCCATTGGACTTTCGGCCACAATAGACGCTTTTGTAATAATCTTATGCATGAACACTCTAAATAGCACGTGTTGCGCGGTGGTCGGAGCTAGCCTGCGAAACACACATAGGCTCAATTCTCGCTGCCGTGGTCCACTAAGCCTTCCATCTCTCCGCCATCGGCAAATTGCTGCCAGATTTGTCTGCGAGCATAGCAGCACTGGCATGATACGGCGGTGGAGACACCGCGAGTCATCATAAGTGCCAGATATGCATTCAAACACCTCCAACGATACTTAGTGAAATCGAATGCATGGCACATCCTCCAAGACTACACCAATGCCAAGAGCTTTTTTATAAACACTCTGCCTCTGTTTTGCTGGAATAGCACAAACTTAAGCACATTTGTGCGATACGGAATAGTGAAGCCTTTACTGAAATTTGCGTGAATCGCGCAACTACCAAAAGATAGACGAGTGATACTGTTGATATGTAGAAACTACCAATCACCAGAAATAAGATGAATGGGCTATCTGTCGATATGATGACGTTTCTTCTTTAGTTACTTTTTCCAGAAGTAAATCGGATTTAAAGCGAAGAAGAGGTAGGCAAGGAATTGAATGACCTCAATTACTTCCAGTCCACCAAGGATACCCTTTTGCTAAACATTTCTTGATTACAATCTTAACCCTTTTATTTACTCCTTTTTCTTTTTAATGGCAGGGTATGTTGCGAAATATAACTCATATATAATGCTGAGATATTTGCAAAACTCCGGTCCGCAGGTGTATGAGGTGGGGAGCGAACGCGCGCTATTGTCTTTTCCGGGGAGTAGCGCATTTCACCGCCACACCAGGTCCTTCGTTTTGTGATTATTGATTGTGGTTATAGATTGTGATAAGATTGCAATTATAACTAAGCCTCAGCTTAACTGAGTTCAATGCCGATTTGGGCTCTCCAGATAAATCCCGTCGATGGGTGATTGCTGATGGCAAAAGATCAATAGAACTAGTTGAGAGACAAGCAAAACGAAAGACCCGGATGGTGTGGTGGTGAAGTGCGCTACTCTCGGAGGGGACAACAGTGCGCGTCCGTTCCCAACCGCGTACACCTGCGGTCCGGAGTTTTGCAAATATTTCAGCATTATATATGAGTTATATTTCTTGATTAGTTTGCTTAAAAAGCATGATAAATAATTATTCTATTGCTAAAGCGAGGAATTATGCACTTTTACACATGAATAGCCTACTGAGGAGATTTAATATTCATATCCTTCCTACTCCTTCAGAAAAAGGAATAGAGCGTAAATAAAAATTAGAACACTGTGATTTCGAATGCACCTTCAGCTTCACTGGTTTCAATGCCGCTTTCTGCTTCCCATATCACCACGTAAAAGTTGACGTCTGGTAACATCGGCAGAGTAGGAACAGAGCTGGTAGGAAGGCAAAACAAAGACTTCCCTTGGTGTAATGGAGAGCATGTGAACTCACGGTAAGGGTAAAAGTAGGTTGGTAATCCCACATGTGGTCTCGAGTTTCGCTCATATCTCACCATTTTTTGTGGTTGAATGAGAAGAATTTAAAGAATCCTTAAAACACTTCCGTACACAGTTCTAAGAGTTAAATCTAGGTGAAATAGAAAAACAATTCAAAAAAATTACGCATTGGCGAGCACCATCATCTACATTAAATATTTTAGTGTTCTGCTCCTTATTTTCTGTCTACTACAGTTTTCACACAACGTTTGCTGAGATATTTGCAAAACTCCGGACGACATGTGTCTGCGGTAGGAAACGAACGCGTAATTACCTTTTCAGGGAGCTAACTGGTGTGGTGGTGAATGCGTTAGCCCCCGGAAAGGGTAATAGTGCGTCCCTTCCGCATCGCAGACACCTGCGGTCCGGAGTTTTGTAAATATATCAGCAAACGTTGTGGTTAAATGTTTTATTTTATTTTATTTTTCATTCTACGTAAAACCATAAAACTGCCGAATTTTCAGACTGTTGCATTTAAGTGCTAATTCGAACCACTGGAACCGCAATGATTAGAGATGCCGTATAATACAGGCATGATTGGTGGTTCGACTCTGCCTTCAGCCGATAAAATATTACCAAACGTGGCGTGAAGCTCCCACCGATCCGCAAAGTACACGCCTTTTTGTCACTATAACCCAGAAACGCTGTAATAGAGATATCTCAAGGTAGTAGGAGGAATCAACTCGAGCACCACTTGACGACATTGTTGAAGAAGACAAAGTCCTCGGCTGAAAACAGAGCTGCTGAAGACTCTCGTGAATGATCGATGCAAGGTAAGAAAACGGACTATAAGAAAAAAATAGAAAAATAGAAAAATAAAGTAGACAACAATCTCGCTGTGAGAACTTTTAATGGTAAATGCTTTCTCCTATTAGAGCTCTTCTATTGTGAAAATCATACTGATATTTTATTGTCGCTATGATAACATGTCAACAAAGTATCTATTATCGACACTACTTCACGAGAAGTATGAATGAAATCGGTAACCTCATATTTATAACTCACACAAGCATTTATAATTTTGCTAAAAGTGAACAGTTGTACAAACACCCTTAACAATCCACATAGAAGCTTGCTAAGAGATAGTTACCTATGTTTGGCTCAGAAAATACCCTTCAATCTTTGGGCAGTTTAGTGGAATGCGGATTGAGAGTTTCGCACGATAGACGGACAGTTTATGGTGAGTGTGAAAGCAAGATCTTCACCAGCATCGTTGTGACGGTGATGGCAACACCGAAGGCGACGACCAGGTGCACGGCGAACACAAACAGACGGGCGTTCGCTCGCTGAAATACAATTCTAGCATTTACCGTCATCATCTTGCTGAACATCTACGACACACAACCTCACCACCCTAACCTATCGTACTCTTTCTAAGTGGATAGTTAATAAATCACACTGAAAACCATACAGTGCCGTAAATTTTGGCGAGACAGATTGCATAAAAGCATTAGCAGCATCTTGGAGGTTAAGTCGGATGGCTCGTCCAATTCGTCCCATTCTGTAGTTATTCTACTCTTTCATTGTTCTTATGCTTATAGGAGACCTTAATGCAGCGGACTTTATTACCAAGGAACTAGACCGCTGCACAACGTCTTCTCAATTCATTAGTTTTTACAAAATCTCAGAACACATTAAATAAAATAAGCAACGTCTAGTTGTTCCTGTACGAATTTAACAGCTGCCTAGAAAGCCTTGTGTGATCCATGATCACTTTGCAGTTGTAAATAGCAGTAATCTCAATAAAAACGTGTGAAACCTTGATGTTCACAAAGGAAATGTGAACGAAATGCCCCTGTGCCATGAAGATGGCGAAAATTTACGTAGTTGATGGCTAGCGATTGAAATGAGTCCCGGTATTCTTGTCATTTGGAAAAGACATAGCGTTGCCTTGCAATCCCTGCCGACTGATAGCCTCAGAGAGTCAGCTCAAATGAAACACAACGAAATCTAATTATAACTCACCGTCGGCGGAGCTAGAGGAGACTCAACGGCTGGCCCATTCAAATGGGAAAGAGCCATGCCTGATGGCCCTACAATAAAACGGTGTGGCTTTATTTCCGAAACTGAAACAATTGCATTTTCAAAGACTGAGGTTCTTCAACGAAATATGAAAAGTTGGCATCATGCGTTTAAAATTTAGATGTCTGAATGACATACGGCTGAACCTCTATGGTTCACCGTATCATACTGGATGCAGAGTACTTTGGCGCCGAATTGCGATGTGCAACAAGCGTTCACCTCTTAGCAGAGTCGTTAAAGCTGAATAGTTCGAGCCTGAGACTACTGCTTTGGTAAAACTAGTAAGACCACTAAGGAATGTACCTTAACTGTGTACAGTCGAAGAAGTGACTCTTGTGCACATAGGGAGGACTAAAATTTCTGCCGCCCTTTCGGGTTACACAATGAGTAACGGGTATTACAGGTGGTAAAACTCATAACTAAACACGCAAAGGGCACATCTAACTGCCCCTCATTGCCTGAAGTAAAGATAAAACAAGAATATAAATGGAAATCGTCACCATTTTTCTCTATGCGCACTTCGTTGTTTGTCGCTAGCATCTCCATAACAATGTTGCATCCGATGAAGAAAAGGATGTATCCACCCATTAGCCAATTCGGAGCGTATCCATATACTGAATTCAAGCCAGTCTTGCCCATAGGTAACGAAAGTACCATCGTAACGCCTAAACGAGATGTTCTTTCTCACAATCCATACCAAGTGATGAATATCAAAATCGATCACATTCCAATATTCTCAGTGAGCACTTTATCATCCCTTCACATTAACCACTGGATCCTTCCACTCTTCAGTGATTACATTCTCTTCCTAAGACTCACTATTTAGGCAGCTTTTCCTTTTTCAATATTGAACCTACTTCGAAACTTAACAACTACTGCGCCAACATACATGGTTGCTCGTTATATCCCAAGACCCGTGCTCAACAACCCTTCCATCACTTTGAGGTCGAAAATTGGCAGCCGACTTATTTGGGAGGATAGCGGCATTGTCTTGACACAGACAACCGCAAGTCGTTGCATAGGCCAGATATGCATTTATTCACCACTGACGATGCTTAATGAAGTCAATTGCATGGTGCACCCCTATGGATTGACCAACGCCGACCTCTTCATATTTTCATCCTTTCGCTGCCCCAAAGGTGGATTTTGATATTTTCCTTCCATTTTAAATGTGTTTGTCGCATGATCCCACAGGTTTGCTTCTGTACTGTAGTGACCCACGAACAGAGTATGAACTAACAAGAAAACTACACAACTATTGTCAATTTCTGCAGGAATTCGTTATTATTTGGTAGTAACCATTAAAGAGTTGCTTGAATCGTCTCCACTTTCTGTTTCAATTACCAAATATGATCGTAAAAGCCGAACGATATTTTATCGTTTTAGATTGGTCTCAAAAGTCAACAGTTAGATTCTCACAAAATCTAAGTGGCTAGTTAAAACAGAGCTGAATAAATCTACGTCCTCGTTCTCTTTCGAAATACCAGGACATCCTTTTTAAACTGTGCTATCATCTGTAGTAAAAACAATACATATTTTACGATAAACAGCGTAGATCCGTTCAATGGACTACACGCTGATTGTGAAGAATCATGACAGAAAAAGTATATGGAGTAGAAAACTTTTGACTCGTTGCCGACGAAACCCCACTTTTTTCAAGCATTTCGATACAGTTTTTCTTAAAAAGAACTTATAAGGACGCAGTCGAAGTTGTTTCCGAGAATTTTATCGAACCTAATGATTGAAGCGGCTAAGTAGAAGGGAATTCAACACATTAGTAGAGATTTCAATTCGGAAGTGAACATACAGAAAAATCTGAGCATCTTCCGGGAAATTCATATTCTTTAAATGAATGCAGGCAAATAAAAATGACTGTCCTATCCCAGAAGTTTTCTAATATGATGGGTTACCTACTGGCGAAGCTCCACGCGGTCATACCGATCAGCCAGTGACCCCAGTTGAAGATGAAGCGATACTCAGAGTCTGGTGAGGGGCGGAGAAATGCGAAAAAAGGTTGTATCACGGCTAGGACTGTAGCGATCACACCAGTAATCACGTGCATTTTCTTGGAGAAATCCTAAAAAATTAGCATTTGGAAAAAACCACAGAATGAACACCCTAGTGAAAAGACCTGATTTTACCAAAATTTTAAAACGCCTGACGCAATGTGTTTTAAGGCAAGATCAAACCTAGTGTTCTAAAATCTCGGTTAGTAAGTGCTCATCAATCAAGATATCGTTTGCATTTCAATCAATCGTATGGCCGAAGAAAGTTGGAATAGTAAAAGCCTGCACCATTGAGTCGTTTCAAAAAACGATATCGAAAAAGTCGTGTCACCTTAAGAGTGCACTGGTAGGAGCACTGATACCAAACCCATCCAGCTTGCCAGAAAATGAAAACAACAGCCAAAACTTGCAGCACAACCGAAATCAAAAATATGTCGCGATGAAGCTAAAAACACTAAGCTATGATTTTACTCGATTGTCAGTTCATGAAATTAAACGAAACTCTTCACACCTGAAACCATACAGCGGTTCCGAGAAGCTTTTTCCGTGGAAATAGAGGTTTGAAGTAGCGAGCTATGAGAATGCCAGACGAACCGAGCACCCACCAAGCAAAAATGAGTGTAACACCTATGATTAGAACAAACTAATTAAACATCCCAATAAAAACACCATAATTATTACCGCGTTAGTACAGAGGAGAAGCATAGAACGTAGTAGTTAGAAGTGCCCTACATTAAACACTTGGTTGCTTATCCATTCCATTATTCTCACCCTGCAAACTAAGCCCTCCATCCCAACCAAACAGTGGAATAATTGGTGCGAAACTTGTCTACGAGAATAAGAACACTTCATGCATCTGTGGGACCTCAAAAACTCCTGTGTGGGCTATTCATTTAATTGGTTCTATAAACTTTAATGAAGTCAAATGCTTGACGCATCCCCAAGGGATTGATCGACGTCAAGTATCTTTTACACTGAAACAGACTTCGTTTGTTTAAAATTTTTCTAAACAATATTTTACCTTTATAACTTTTTAGAAGGTTTTATAAAACTAATAAAAACAGCAGTAATCAAACAAATGGTTGGGTAGAATAAGGGATGGTCTACAGGTTTGGAACAGCTGTCAGATTTGACATTTTCCTTGAAACCCACGCAGATTTCTCTGACTTCCCTCATCTTAATGAAAAACTATGAGAAATAAGCTAGTGAGCCATGAAATGTCTAAGCGATTCTACCCAGGCAAAAATTCGTAGTTTGTATAACACCTTTTGTGAACGTACAACGAAAAAAAAAACAAGGATACCGTGCAGCACTGCGACGCGGTACCTCCAGTAGCGCTCGACTGGTGACTGCATTCCATCAGTGAGAAGATACAAATTGTTCCATGTACAGTTGTCACCACGACAGAATGTAACCTATTCGGTTAAATTCATTAAAACGAATTTACTTCAGAGATTACCTTGAAGGGCATTAAGTGCCTTTAAGAATCATTCTATTTTGTATACTAGATCTATAGTGCTGTAATGTGAACCCTATTAAATGATCTTACCATTTCTTGAGTCATCCACGGAAACTGAGGGCCATCGTTCACAGAATGTATATCCTTTTCTAGTGCTTAAATCAAAGGTAGTTACGGAGGTAAATAGTCAAATGTATGAATGTCGTCTTACATACTCCAAGGGTCGGCGTTTCCCCGTGCAAACAATAAATAGTAAGGCCGAGCTTCAAGATCGTGTATCTGCAAAATAAATTCCTAACGCTATCATATTTAAGAAAATGCTGGATTTTGATCACCATGAACATGGTGTCGTTCGATACGAGAACAACATTGTCAAGAAGCAGTTTCATGTCGCACGTCAGCAAGCCATCTTCGAGCATTGAACTACCACCTTCAAGTAGAACTGACGAAGCCTGGAACACGCCTTGTCTTAACACAAATCACTTCTTACTCCATACTTTTCGCTCTTTTTTGGTAACAGCAGTATTTTTGTCGATGGAATTTCCACTTTTGAACTAGTGCGATCCAATTCCCAGCATTGCTCACTTACTTGATGCTTGATACCTGAACGAGTTGTCCTCACTGGTTGCGTGGGCTCCAGTACAATCACCACCTCTCGTAGACCTGCTGGTTAAGCCACTGTGGTTTCCTGGAATCCCGACGTCAGCCTGGCCAAAGTCTGACAGGTCTTCACCACCACGGGCAGTCGCAGTCCTTGTGGATCAGAGGAAGATTTGCCATCATGCGACCTTGATACCTGGATGGTGGTGGATCCTGGTATTGGTTTATTCTTAGCTAGGCTTCCTGATGGAAACGCCGGGCTCCTTCTCAGCTTGGAAGACCCTGCCAGGGGATGAATACCCCGGTGTACATCGCAGTCCGGCACCCAGGAATACCTCCCAGCTACGATGAGGCGGTAAACCGTTGGGTGGTTCGCTTATCGTTTGAAAATCAGTAAAACGGCTTAAAAATCAGTTGCTAGTGCTTAGAAACATTATTTCTCTAAGTAGCTAGCGCGACTGCCCCTTCTACCGTATTTCAAATGGCAAATCGGTAAAAGCGTTTACCTTCCAATTATATAACACAATTTTACCGATTCGGTGTTTACCATTGATTCTGACAACAAATGAAAGAACGTACCTGTGGTAATACGTTATTGAAAGTTTCGTCATTAAACGAGACCTGCACCTTTCCCGTACCCCCCGCTGGTTGCACACATTCAACTACTGTATCGTCATCCTACAAGGTAAACATCATCTCGAGTGCTTTAAACTGGTTTAAGGGAAAAGCACTTTCCATTCTCTGATTATAACTGAAACCGAGTGCCGCGTAGTATGGTCGACTCGAGTCCAAGTCATCTACGTACGTTTGGAGCTGAAAGGTTACAATTTTCGCGACAAAACTAGCACAATTAAACCTTGGTCACGTAGCAAGACTTCTCTAAAGACATTAGTGAAAATGTCCTGGAAATTGATTAAATTTCTCGAAAGATTTTTGTGCACTACTCTCACAAAATCACTTGTCGGCGTGTCGTTAGTCCTCGTGTGCCCTCTAAGCCATTTTTAAAATTTAATAACCCAGCAATATATCCTTGTTTTTTAAGCTATTAGAATGTATGAGATCAGGAACACTAAAACTGAGAGTGTTTGAGTTGGTGCATAGAAATTTGATTGTCCCGATTCTGTTAGATTCTTCATCAAACATTCGAGGTCACGGCTAACATTGAAGTTGAAGTTCCCCAGATCGACTTTCTATTAACCTCGGCACTAGATTATAAATGTGTCGTTTTCTTTTTCAGCAATTGAAAGGCTGTCATTCAGCACACGTTTACTTCCATACAAATAGAAACATACAACACAACAGTAGCTGACGTTTCGGCAGTATCGGCTTCTTCAAAGCTGCTTTTTCGCCAACTATATGCGGTTCTAAGCGGCTGTTCTTCCTCGGTGGAAGGCAGGTGAAAAACGGCTCTGAAGAAGGCTATACTGCCGAAACGTCAGCTAGCATTGTATTGTATGTGTTCTATGTGTATGGAAGTAAACGTGTGTTGAATAACAACTTCGCAATTGCTGAAAAAAAAACGAGACATTGAAGCTACACTCAACTGATATACTCAAATACTTAGTATCCATCAAGCTTAAACCTAAGGAATTTCATAGATGACTTCAGTAGTAAATATTGAACTGTTCACACTGCTGAAAGTATCAGAGCGCTATTTGGGAGTGAATTTCAATGAAGTATTGTTGAATAACAGAACTCACCTGGATTTTGATCCCATCCGGCTCCATCGACCATCGTACTCCAGAAATGCATTTTGCTTGGGTGTTCTGCTCGCAAGTAGGTGGGTGGAACCAGCACGATTGTGTCACATTACATCCTTCGAACGAAAAGGCCCACGATCTTGAGAGCTGCAATGGATCATTTGCTCATGTAGATATAGTCGTCGCATTGCTTTTTAAGTCTCCATTACGATGTTGTTCGTCACTGAAGAACTATAGATCTGCAGGATCTGCAATGATTGAAAATTATGGTCGAGACAACAGATCTGTGTAGAATTTTCAGATTTAGCTGAACATAGCACGTGCTTACAACGGTGCTTTAGAGGTCAGACAAACCAAGATAACTTCCATTTGATAGTTTATTATCACAATGAAATGCAGTTGTCATTATTTTTACTAAAAAAACTATTTTTGAGTAGCATTAAATCTAAAAACCTTTGTAGACCACTTTTCTGCGACTCAGTTCTGCTGTCGACAGACTTAATATATCAGTGGTGCTCTATTCATAAAATTACTAATACAGACACTGCATGAAGATAGCTAGACCAGAGCCAGTCTTACTGACCTGCCGTGAACTTGGTCAATGATTAAAAGCGTTTGCAAGCGTCAAAACGAATCCCATTCTATCTGTTCTAACCTCCAAAATAATGTTATCGCGCTATAGGAAAATTCAGGCTAACGCTTATCTTAATTTTTGCCACTTGTTCTTCATTTCTCTTCGATTACAATACGAGCGCGACACCATCTCGTGGGTAATAAGGTCACTTGATTGAAACCAGAAGAAAGTACGCATAAATGAAGAATTTCCACCAAACATTCGCTTCAACAATGGAATCATTGTCTTAGACAACTGAATCACAAGCAATGAATCACGGATTCCTGTGAAAAGAGAAAGTAAAGATCCACATGATTATCAGAACCTCTGACGATACGAAAACCAAAACGAAATGGATAACGTACACAAAATTTCTAGTCTGCCCAATCAGAGAAGAAAAAAGACGGCTTGGTCAAGAACAAGCTGGTGGAAGAGGAACAGGACAGTATATGGCATGCAGCATTTTGTCTCTTTGTCTTTCAAATAAGTTTCCACACAACTACATTCCAGCGGACAACCTTCCGAGGGTGCTGTGCAACCGAGACATGGACAGATCATGAAGTGTCGACAGGAGGTGGAAAATGAAAGCTGGTGGGACTAGTGCTTCCAAGAACTAGTGATTTTATGAAAAACCCATATGATGCAGAGGGCCATAATCTTGTCTGACTGATGTTTTCAGCTATGCTATGAAAGCTGAGAGTTCAAAAGTCACCAAGAGACGTCTGTCTCCAGAAACACTCGAGCTGATACGCCAGCGTGGAATCGCACGAGCCGCAGGTAACCGCGAACTAACGTCCGAACTTGGAAAACGCTGCGGGCAAACGCCAAAAGAATATCTTAAAGAGAGAAATTCAGCAGTAATGGTCGAAGCTGCAGAGGGAAAAGCATTCGCAAAGTGAGGGTGGACATTTTATTTCGACTCACGGCACTTATGTATTCTTTCATTGACCAGCTGGCACAATCTTGTTAGCAAATATTATTTCGGCTACCTGCGAAACGGGGAACATTGGTCATTTACAAACAGATTAAATGAATGTCGGTTTACAACGACATTCCCACGCTGCGCGCTAAAAAATAGATAAAGCTCTCGACGTTGATCAATCCCTGAAGGATGCACCATTCATTTCGACTTAATTAAGTGTCGTTGGAGGTGATCGAATGCATATCTGACCTTTACAATGACTCCCAGTGATCTAGTGATGCATCGAACCAATGCTGCTATCCTCCTAGACAAGTTTGGCACCAATTTGCTGACCCCGAAGGGATGGAAAGCTCGGTGGGCCATGGGCGTAGGGATCGATTCCACGTGTGCGTCGCAGTGGCGCCTCATACCACTGCGCCACACGCGCTTTAGCACGCGATGAGCGCTAGCTGACAATAATCCCGACTTGTGCAGGATGTACTGTCCGGGAAAAAACAAGTTATTATCACTGGACAGTCACATCAGCAGCAACCGCCCTGTATAAAAGTGTATCACCGAGTGAGGTTGTCTCATTCTAGCGGTGCTGTAGAAGATACGATTCGATACGACGACGAAGACACCACATCTAGATTATGACACCATCAATCACCTCCGACATTGCTCAATGAAGACGAATGCCTGGCGCATCCCTCAAGGATTCATCAACGCAGAGAGTTTTATTTTTTAATCCTTATCCTGTGTGAAAAGGACCGCGTTCACACTTTATGAAATAACAGTTCAACGTGTGGCTTCGGTTGCTACTTGAGGATTTTCATTTCATCTTGAATGCCGCAGAATGCTGGTTGAGCAATTCTACCTGGTGTCCTGAGATAGCTGAGAACTTTAGACCATCAACTCGGATCATCAGCTCTGGGGAAGGAGAAAACTTAGAAACATTAACCGAACAAATATTTGGCAACAACTTGGTGTCAACTTGTCATTGAAGCAGTGCATATAGCATTTATCTTTTCAATTCTCATTACATAACATTCCATAATTTAAGATCGTTTCGTTCGCTGCCGATTATGATGTTCGATGTATTCACTAGGATTCTGAAGGAGAAAATACGAAGTTCTCTCCTGACTTGCATTACGGATGTCTGCCAATACGAAGGACGAATCAATACTTATACTTTTCGAATACACTAATTGCTTACGGTGTTCTCGATATGGTCTTATTGCCCAATGGGAAGCGAACGTTTGATTTCAGAAAGCATTTCACGAAAAAAAAAAAGCTCTGCACTATCACCGAGTGAGTCTCGAATGATAACGAGTGTTAGTTTTCGATAGTGAACACTACAATATGCCAGAAAAGAGTGCTTTTTCTTAGCCTCAATCGCTGTCTCTTGACTAGGAAGTTTAAACAAAGGTAAAAGAGCAAAGTGGTTGCGACAGTGTTCAGTGTTTTCTCCACTGTACCATGACCAAAATCGTAAAAATAGAAATCAAGCAATCATATGTGAGAAATTCCTATAAAGACAATTAGTACTCCTTTAACCAGTACTCGGGATCCCCACTGATATTTGAGTCGAACGTTAATTCTGAAAGAAACAGTCCTAGCGATTTCTGCATGGAAGCTCTTTTAAGCTGAAAGCTAGCCAGGTTCATATACTATGCCGCTTTTCACAAAGTCACGAGACGAATCAGAAGTGCTCTGAAGCGCAAGCGATATGATGGAAAGCCCGATGGCGTGGTCACGGCACCTATTACTCAATAAGGATCTAGTAGAAAAGTGCCACACCATACAAACTCCTTATTCATATTCTTATTTACCTTTTCTTCGGAAGTTAACGCTTTCATTGTGTTAACGACAACCGCAGAGGAGTTTGACATATGTTGCTAATATTTCCTGCTATCACTACCTAATTCCCTCTTTACATAATACTATAATTGCATGAATTGCTGAGATATTTGCAAAAGATCAATCCCGTTGACGGGTGATTGCTGATGGCAAAAAGATCGATAGAACTAGCTGAGAGACATGCAAAGCGAGGGACCCGGATGGTGTAGTGGTGAAGTGCGCTGCTCCCCGCTAAGGACAACAGCGCGTGTTCGTTCTCCACTGCATACACCTGTGGTCCGAAGTTTTACAAATATCTCAGCATTTCATACGAGTTATAATTCGAAACATAACCTGCCATTAAGAAGAAAAAGGCAGTAAATAAAAGAGTTAAGACTATAATTGCAGTAATAACAATGCTTTATAATAATTATCACCTGGCCGTGAAACTATTCCTGCTGTTCTCCTTGGTCTTTCCTACTTTCGTCTTTTCTCACTAGTATAGACCTCAGTAATCCTGATAGCAGAGGCCCATGATCCTGTCTGACTGATGTTTTCACCCCCTAAGCGCCATGTAGATTCTGTACATTTGTTAATCGGGCTATGTAGCCTACGTTGCTTTATTGTTCACATAAATGTGTAACTATTTACACAAATTTTAATTGCATTAGTCTNCTCAAAACAACTATATGCTCCCAATAGCGTATCTCATTTCTCCACCATTGTTCAATGATGAAATCGACAATTTAAAACCATTCGTCGATTTCCCATCGCGTTACGCAGTTCAACGTCACCTTAAATGTGTAAGCTCGCTTGTATGTTACATATGTTTCACTTCATCCAGACTGCCTAAGCAACAACTTGCAAAGACATAATTGCCGGCTGACTCCTTCCCTGTTACTCCAAAGGTCTTGAAATCTTGGTAACATGCTTCATAAATGATGAGCTAACATCCGTCAGCACTAAATCTGGCAATGAAGATAGATCATTAATCTATATTAGTGATTCTAATCAGCATCTATGGTGCACGATAAAATCTGTTTAACATCCAATACCGAGAGCCGAGGTCCAACTTGACGACTTACTTGGATACTTGGATGGCCCGTCCTCACTAGTTATACGGGCCCCAGCATAACCTCCAATTTTTCTGAGTTTTGTGGGCTTAGCCATTGTGGTTTCCTGAAACACTGAGGTCAGCCAGGACAAAGCCTGCCTCAAGTCGTCACCACCACAGGCAGTCACCGCCCTTGTGGACCAGAGCGAGATTTGCCACCATGCGATTAGTTTGATACGAGGACGGTGGTGGATCCTGGTATTGGTGTCCTCTTAACTAGGCTTCCTGGTGGAAACGCCGGACTCCTTTTCACCTTGGAAGGCCCAGCCGGGAGAATGAATCCTCCCGCTGTACATCGCACGTCGACATCCAGGAACACCTCCCAGCAACGATGAGGCGGAAAACCGTTAGAAAGAACCTGGCGACTATGCAGCAATATTCTATGATATTAATTCAACTTTCCCAAATAAAGTGGATTTAAGGACGTGCTTTTCTATATCGATAAATCCAAAAAATTTTGCCGGCGGTTACGGGAAACCTTTTCGTATGTTTATCGAAGGTCTTAAATCCTCCCAGCATTCATTGCTTTGACGAGACGGCTACGTTAAATTCATGAATTCTCCCACCACATCGCACTCGAGGGATGATTGTGCGCACATCAAACTCGCACCTGAATTACATGCACCAACAGACCTAGATCGTCTCAAAACAGGAGAATTCTGAAGTTCGCTATAACCGTGATCAACAAATAGCGTAGGTTCTGAACATCTAGGCTGTCACTACACTAAATCCGGAGAAGACAATGACAGATCTATAAAATTTGAAAAGAGCATTTCGGAATTCGCAGTAACAGACAATTTCCCGCTCCGAGAACTTTTACTAGACCGGTGAAAGCCACATTAACAGCTACCTCGCTTGCCATTCTTAAAATGGTAAGGTGAAATCAGTGTTTTATATCCAAGCATGATCACACTGCGTTCAAAAATTGTGCTGATTACCGAAAATCCTACAATGAATAGCAGGGAGGAACGCCCCGAGATCTCGCCCCTTACCTTCGTATCAATCGTTGATGTGGGGTGGTGCAGTCGTCAACCATATGCAACTATGAGCGATTGTTCTTCCTCGGTGGAAGACAGGTGAAAAAAGCGGTGGGTCTTTCGAGAAGCCGTAGATCTTGTAATTATCTTGCAGATTTTCATCTTTCTGTTTGTGCTGTTGAAGTGTTTTAGTAAGTTACGTATTAGTGTACCCTTCCAGGCTCTGAAGAAGGCGATTCTGCCGAAACGTCAGCTACGGTTGTGTTGTATGTGTGTTATTGTATGGAAAGTAAACTTATGCAGTATAACAACCTCGCGATTGCTGAGAAAGAAAACGACGAATTTATAATCCAATGCCGAGGTTAATAAAAAGTCGACCCTGGGTACGCTTAGCGCAGCTGGTAAGAAATGTCAGTTGTAAAAGAGTTTTGCAGAAAGATCTGAATCAGCTCTGGGGAGAAGCAGCACGAAAAAGAAACAGTCTAAAAAAATCCCGTCGGTGCAAGTACAATGTTCTGCTGTTAACCCATATAAACGAATATGGGATCGGTAAAACTTATGCCCATGACATGCACTTAATAACAGATAAGTTCTAAACCAACCTTGCAGTGGATAATGAAGCCACTCCATTGGAATGAGAAAGGCATATTCATTGATGGAATATTCCTATGAAATCAACGTTATACCGATGACATCGTCATCTTCTCAAGAAGTACCTACGATTAAGAGACGATTATAAATGAGCTCCATAAAGGGTTAAAAAAGGTAAGACCACATATAAATAGGAAGAAGACCCAGTCCATGGAAAACCCAATTCATGGGAATCCTCATGCTGCGGATCCGATCACATCAAACTGGGTGGCTCTCTAATTACAGAGCCCACCTCTTACGTATACCATGGGCATTCAAGGAACTCGGAGAACAACATGAAGGACGAATTAGACAGAAGAAGAAGAGCAACAAGAGCCGCATTTAGGCTTCTGAAACACCACAACGACCAAATAACGGACGCATGACTCCGCGTTCATCTTTTCAGCTCAATAGTACTCCTAGCGCTCAGTTATACAGATGAGACGTGGACTAATGCTTCAACCATCCCAAGAATACAGCGCACTACTCACAGAGCTCTTGAACAATATTTTTTGAAATAAAACCGGCACACACAATATCTAACCGGAATAGGAAGCTCTGATCTTCGAAATCTATCTCATCTTCGAGAGTCAGGAAAGTGCATGTCAATGTGGTCGAAAAGAACTGAATGATGTGCTCTACGAGGGTGCAGGCCACAAGTGTTCGTAACTAATGTCAAAAAAATCTACTCGCAGCTGGAGCTATTTTACACGTCACGGCAGGAGACTAGCACCCGTCACCGTGGTAGGATCAAGCCACCATCGTGGATGACGATTGCGAGGCAAAGAAAAGAATGAAAAATGTGCTGAGGTCAGCACAACTCGTGGAGACCGACTGTCCAAGTACCCAATTAAATAGGCCGTGCAAAAAGTGGAGCGAGTAACGCAGTGGTTGTGGTCCATTTTATTGCGCGGAGAGCTCAACCTTTCCAGGCCCTGATTCGAACTCTTCCCACGCTCAACAAACCTCGCGTCCCTCCGGGTTCAGGAAATTGGTAGCACTCTTGCCTGAGACTTGCTTACTTTCTCTAATCCAGGTGAAAACAACCAAAAACTGCTGTCTGAGAATTCCAGAGAGAATCGAATCCATCAGAATTCAACGAAATTTATGATTAAGGAAAAAATCCCTGACAGTTCTTAAACCCACAAACAAAACATGTCCCAAAAACATCGTACATAGTGAGGGTGAGACCCACTAGGGTGAGAAAAAATTTATCAAATGCAGGAGCTCTTGTGATTCCCACGGTAGGTGTGAAGACTGATCGTGTAATAAAGTAGTAATGATAGTGATTAATGAGTGTAGCATTGCTAAGTACTTTTATGTTTCTAAATGTGTCTGACAGTTTAGGACACTCTGATGACTTCACCAAAAAAAGTTAGGTGGGTAAGGAGAGCACACAAATTTAACTTCGCCACTATTGACTAAGCTTACTCAGATATGGTTGGGCCTGAGCGACAAATTATTATAACCGGACAATCACATCAATGTCAACCATCCTATATAAAAGAGCATCGCCAGGTGAGGTTGGCCAATTTGAGCGACGCTCATCTGAAGAAGATCCGACAGGATACAACGACGAAAACACCACATCGAGAGTGCGATGGACTGTGGACATTAACTCGGATCATTGGCTCTGTGAAACACGATCAATGAAATAAGGTGCATTGTAAACTAAATGTCTAGCAATTTATTTACTACCCATTATTTCTTCATAGCAGAGTACTACGCGAAACAGAACCACAACGATGCTGAGATATTCACAAAACCAAGCCTTCACGCCACCTTCGAGCCTCTGATTACCCTTTGTGGGTTCCCATGTTACCCACAGGACTGCTGAGGATCTTGCCTTGCCCGTCTCTCAGCCAGTTTTTTACTCTAACGGTGCCATCAACAATCAGTCGTCAACGGGAATGATCTGCGTAGCAGAAATGGGCGCTGAACGAGGCTGAGTTGAGGCTAAAGTCGAAACCACAATCATGAAGCAATTTCTTAGAAAGAAACAAGAATGAGTAGCCACAAAATCAATTTTTGTATAGCTCACGAAGAATACACTAAGGAAGCCTTGGCTCTCGAAGGCTTCCTTGACTGTTTCTATCCCAACTGATTTGAAGCTTTCTTTAAATTGATTAAAGTGAGAGAGAGAAAGGGTGTTCTGTACTCTCGCAATGCCGCTTACCACTGTGTGAACGTAGTCCATTGTACTAAATACTTTTCGAAACCCTGACTGCTCACACAGCTGTCCTTCGTCCATTCATCAATCAATCCTGCTTATGACTGAAAACTGAATGTGAAAAGAAAAGTGAAGACAAATGACCCAAGTGAAAAGTGTGTAGACGGCAGACAATAAGGAGATTGGGCGATAGTTGCCAATATTGTGGATTTCACACTTCTTGAACAATAGCATGGCCTTACTGGTCTTCCACTGAGTACGAACATTGAATTCAGACAGGTAACGTGCGAAAAGGGGAGCAAGTGTATAAGGACTAGCGGAAGGTTCTTCAGGTGTTCGGATGTTATCCTGTCCGGAACTGGTGCTGTTTTATTCTTCACCGACGAAGAAGCAAATTGGATTTCAGAAGAGGAGAACCAATGATACAACATATCCGTCCTCCTTTATTTCACATGAGGGAAAGATGACGCGACTAATAAAGATATCTGAGCAGTAATTGTGAATGATTATCTTCATTGCTTTTCTGGAAACTGTAACTGTTCCATGTGGGCGTCCGAGTGGAATCATCTTGGTTTAGCAATTAGCGAATCCTCGGTGGGTTGTGCAAATGTTTTTCGCAGTCTCTGCAGATTCGACCTTTTAAGTCTCCTTTTACCAGTCTCTACCAGTCTTCTCCTTTTAAGGTCTTGTTTTGTCACCTGTCTGCACCACTTTGCATGTTCGGAAGTGGGTTGACGGTTGTCTGTGGCTTGAGCAATTCCATGCTGACGTATCAGTTCGAGTACTTCTGGAGAGAGACGTTTCTTCGATATTTTTTCTATTTCCGAACTCTCAGCTTTCATAGGAGTGCTAACGTGAAGACGTTGAATGAGACGACTGCATTCCTCGTCGATTTTATCAAGAACTGCATCTTCCCAATAGCTCACTAGTGAACAGAATATCTCCCAATCTATGGTAGTTTAGCGACTTGGTTTTTTGCATTTAGTGTCTTTTTCTCCTTTCCACGAGAAATTAAATCTTGCATTAAAGAAGGGATGTCTGATCGCGTGCGCAATTTTGGGACAACAACGACATCGGTTAGGGAAGACTGTAGATTGTGAAGCGGTGATTTTCTTTATGGAACTTCCTCTCTCATACCTCTCATACCTCGAGAAAGACTCTCATACCAAGCATTGAGAGTGGGGCCTCCGAAATCACGAACTGTCATTGGAATTCGTCTTCGTCGTCATGACAAACTCACATAGTCGCTCACACATTTCGTTCCATTCTAATCCCTGGGTTCCACACAGTGTGGAAACCACACAGTAAACTGTGACAGTGTAATGTTGCACATCCTCACCATTTTCACGAAAAAAAAGCAACTTTACAAGAATTTCACCTTACAAATGTATGGGTCAGTTTCCAAAACATCTGCTCACCCTTCAGTTGGCACCAGCACTGATTTGCATAATCTTTCAAATACGTCACATTTTAGAACGCTTCACCACGACAGTTTAGAAGCCAGTAAAGTTTTATTTTCCATACAACGAATCAGTGACAGAGTGATACAAACACTGTGTGATAGGAAATTATCAAATCCAGAAGCAATTGCAAATAAAACTCTTACCATCCACAATTCCAGTAAGCAGTATAACTAACGGATCACCACTTGACCTGAGAATAATCTCAACTTTAAAACTCCAGCAGAATTCTTCTTAGCTAAACTCTTAAGTCAAATATGACTCCAACGTACTCACACCGCATGAACAAGAATAATATTTTAACAGATGCTCTGGAAAAGCCTTGCTAAACGTCTACGTTCAGAAACTCAAAATGTAGTTTAAGATTAAAAGGGTCATACAGCATGCTAAAATAATGGCAAAGAATAGAAACTTGCAAAAGAGCGATTCTAATAGAGCGAAAAACCTCACCACATATATAATCAAGCCAACGCTACAAAGTGGTCCCGTTATCCAAGCAAATATTTCACTCCTTTCCAAAGAAATTCACAGTAATTTCGAGTAGCATTTCGACGTCACAATGCAACGCTAGAGAAAAGAGTATCATGACGATACTACCAGTAATACGACTTCTGCTACAAGGTAATATAAAAATATACAGATGACCGACGCAGCGTGACAACCCGAAACAATGAGAGAAACCACTGTCACCAGTACAAACATTAAAAGCAGTTTCAAGATAGACTATGTAATATTTTGAACAAAAACAGGGTTTGTGAGTCCGAAAAGGTGTTCAACTGATAATCAATTTCCCAGTAATTCAGACGTCTTGGCTTGTAACTAGTAGTCGGCAAACATACTAAGCTGAAGCGACAACTCACTATATATTCACGAAATGTCCACAATTAACAATCGTTTAGAGCCCGAAAGGCACTGGAAGCGAATGAAGAAATATGAGAATGTCAAACCAAAATTGGAAATGTTTGCCCCAATAGAAAATAGTAATTGGGATTTTGCCGTCGTTAACTAAGATTTCTTCTTCACAGTTCTCAGCTGAGAAGGCGGTGTGCTTCTAGCGACTGGGGAATACATGGTCGGTTGCTTACGTTCTCGCATTTGTCGCTCTGACTGTGAAGATGAAGAAGTATTGGCACGTCCATGAGATCTATATCTTTGAAAGACATTTGAACTGGTTACGTAAAATATATTTCTCGGAATACGATATTCAAACCAGACTTACCTAGTTGCCATCGATACAGGCTCTTCTGACCTCTCCGCAGCATCATCATGCGATGGCGAGGACGGCCCTTGATGCAAGAAGTCTGAACCATCTCCAGTATCGCCAATACTCTGACGGGAAGACTGAATAGTGAACGAAATAATAAATCTTCGTAGTTTGACAATAACTAGTTATCTGACCCAAATACTAACTGTTCTTGTTGTTCTCCTAGACCGAATTGGTTGGGGCATCTTCATTGATAAATCTTCCGATCCTGCCACATCCCCAAGAGGTGCTAATTCCTCATCAAGGATTTCATATCTATCCAGATCCAGATCACCTTCGAGTGCTACCTCATCGGAAACCTCTATATTAAGCTCAGTCATCCGGTTTGAATTTTCGGAATGCCGCTCATGGGCATGCAGTGACTGTGGAACGACACGTCTTTTCGGTGGACGATATGAAACCGCTTCGTTTGTGTTAGAACGCGACCTATTTGTTCGTTTTGCGCAACACACCGGTGTATCCACGGTAGCAGTAAGTTCTGCAGCTAGTAGTGTCTGCGCAGCCGCACTTGCTGCTCGAGCAGGTGTTCTACGAGCACGACGACGCCACGAATGTGACTGATCATTTTTCACAGTTTCATTTTCGTCGTTTATAAAATCAGGGTATTGATCCGTATCTGAAAACTAATAAGTTATTAGACAAAAATGTTATGGTCTTAACAGCAAATGCTACACCTTACCACCTCTTCCCCCATGCAGTTTTCGATCTTCGACAACGGAATCTGTTGTATATCTTGTTCTTTCATCAGATTCCTCAGCTATGTCTGCACCAGCACATTCTCGAGACAAAGATGTCTGGCTACTCTTACGTCTCTTTCGATCTTGTTCATCCGTAGCTTCACTTCCACTAACTAACCCACGGGTTGATTTGCGAGCATGGTGCATTGATTCAGATATCAGAGGTGAGTTGTTTTCAGGAGAAGCTCTTACTTGCTCCCGTTGTTCTATTTCAATTCGGCCACGTTTTGCAGCACTTCCACTAGAAATGTTAAATAATCGGTCAACAATGAGATTCAACATGTCCAAACCTAAACCCACTGTGGGTATCCTCGTTTTCTTTCCGAGCGTGAACGTTCAAGCCTTTTGCGTTGAAATTTCGAAGTCCCAACCTGAAAATTTAAGAAGTGTACTTACTAAAATTGCACAAAAAAGTCATCAATGTGAAGGAGAGGTGTGACCATACTTTTCAACGTTAACATATTCATGACAGTACAAGTTGCTAACTCATAAAACATCATTGATAATTGCTCCCTACAACCTTAAATAGGTATCTCAGCTCACACTGGACTACTTATCGAGAACGAAGACGAAATTCTACTCCAGAACTTCTAAAATCGCCTTTTGCTTTCGTCGAGACTCATTTCTCAAATTAATGCAGCAAGGTGGTTCCTGTTCAGCATGGCTCCACGTTTGGTTTCAAAATTTACCGTCACCGTCAAAAATAGCTGAACGCGCATATTTTAAAATATCTGAAAATTTAAACTACACTGTCTTTCTGAAAACATAGATTCTAAGCTTAAAACTCAACTTGAAAAAAAATGTCACTACACTAACAATGGCGCATATGGCGCAGTGGTCAGAGGCGCCCTGCAACACGCACATGGGATCGCTCTCCGTGCCCGTGGCTCACCAAGCCTTCCATCTCACTGATGCCCGCAAGTTGGCATAAGACTTGTCTGCGAAGATAGCAGCACTGGCTCTCACATCGGTAGGCCACCGCGAGCCATTGTAAATGCCAGATATGCATTCAATCACCTCCAACGATGCTTAATGAAGTCGAATGCATGACGCATCCTTCAGAGATTCGAGAGCTTTATCCTTTTTGTTTCTTATAGAAACAACAATTGCATTCCTAAACCGATACTCTTCAACCAGTTTGTCAAGCTCTTAAGCAATAAAACATATTAGGTATGCTACCAAAGATATTTTGCACGCCTACAAACTCAAATGAAAACCACAAGAAAAAAAAACGCTTCAGCAAAATATGTTCAAAATTAGACTATCACAATGGAATGTGAACTCAATACTAATGTGCATTCAACATAATCAGGCATCGTTAGAGGCTACTAAATGCATATCTGACCTACACAATGACTATAAGTGGCCTACCGATGAATCAACTTGCCGATTTCTGCTTCGCGGATCATTTGCGTTGATGGGTTATTGCTGATGGCGTTGATAGAGTAAAAAAGTGGCTGGAAGAAAGGCAAAGGAAGAGCAGCGGTTGGTTGAGTAGATATCACTACGAAAGTTCACGGTTAGGGCAGTCGAGGGTTTGAAGCCTAACTGGGGCTCCGAGTTCTACTCACATCTCAGCATCCTTGTTGTTGTAGAACTCACATCGTTTAATGATCAAGTCACCGGAACTAAACGCTCCGTTAAATAGGCTTTCTCATCTAGAATTTCAATTTTAACAAAAGTTTAACCTTTCTTGTTGCCTTTCTGGACGAAATTTTGCTCTCGAGTGCACGTTGCTCCGCCTCCACACTACGTTTGATTGCCGCGACATCCAACGTAGGGCTAGAGTTAACACCGCACATAATCGGCTTCACCTGTACCTATTGAAAAAGGAAGATTAGAGAGACAACTATTAAAATACCTAAACCCTCCATAAGTGGTGTGCAGAAGATATGTCTTAAAAACTGGCTTTAACTATGACGTTCTGGTATATCCCAGTAAAACATACTACAGTGGTCATAAGAAAACGAAGAATTTTGTAGCTCACCTTCTGAGGACTTCCCATAGTTTTTGCCATCTTCGCTTTTATCTGCGCAATATTTTCTTGCGTTTCGGCTATAGTCATCTGCTCTTGTTGTCGACGCTGCGCATCTGACTTTCGTTTGTTTGCCGTTTGTAAACGCCGTATCCGATTTCTATCATGATGACATGATCTGCGAGCAAGCATCCTGCAAAACCTTAGATCTGCAACCAGTTCCCCAGATCAATCCTATTGAACGGTGATTACTTGTAGGACTTATGACTTATAAAACACGGCTGAGAGAAAAGCAAAACGGAAGACCCGCACTGTGTTGTGCTGATAGCGATAGTCCCCGAAAGGGTAATAGCGTGTTTGATCCGCGCCACAAACACCTGCAGTCCAGACTTTTGGAAATATCTCAGCATCATTGTAGTATTTCACACCACATCCTGCCATGAAAAAAGAATAGGCAGTAAATAAAAGTGATTACCTTGGGTCCATCCATAATTTCCGTAGCTCCACTTATTAGGAACTACCTTCAGGAAATTTTTTCTTATAAATATGTTTGCGGCCCCTTGCTATTCCACTCAATGATATACGTCGTCGCGAATGAAGGGTGTTACAGAGTGATAAGATGCAATGTAACGGAGATTTATGCTTCAACCAAAACACCGAAGCTGAGGAGACTTATACGCAAACTTATACCACACAAAGCTCGGTAAGCTATTGGCTGCCCTTTCTCTAAAAAATGGACGAGGCGGCACCATACCAAAAGTTTGATGCTGTTTACGTAATTTCAGCATGGAAATGCCATTGAGTTGCCACGGCACACGACAACGAAGTTTGGTGCTTTCTATACGAGCTATTCGATAGCTAACGGGACTACAAATTAAAACTAAACGGACTTTGCTTTGACAAATAACGTCTAAGATGTTCACAGATGTTCGTACACGACAATGACTTCTAAAGCATCAGATATTTCCAGTCCGACTAATGCCATGGAATAAGTACGACATATTTCAACAATAAGAACAATAGGTACTAACTTGCGTTCCTCAGAAGCAACAAATATAGCGTAATTTAAACGCGACACTTCGTCGACGAGTGCAGCATTGTTCTGAAAAATAATTGACTGAAACAGCGCAACAATCATACAAAAAGTGCAGCAAAGCAACGCCGTTTGTACTTACTATACGAACAATAAAAAAGAAAATTACAAACAGATAAAAATACAAAGTACTACAGGTGTCAAACTTACGTAGGTTAAAAGCTTAATATCACGAACTAGAACATCGAGAAGTCGACCGTACAAAGTCTCTTCGTCCTCTCTAATTGCCATCATATCAAGATCCAGGTCGGAATCGAAATCACTCATAGTGTAACTCTGAAGATACCAATGATTTTATGTATTATATAGTCCACAGCAATCAATACAGACACTTAAAAAAAACCAAATTTATTCGATGCATTCCATAAAAGAGTCTATTAACACTACCTAAACCACAGTGTTTGAATTTTTATTTGCTGCCTATTATTGTTAGTGCTCCCCAGATCACACCTCTGTCAGGTGCTTGCTGATAGCACCGCTACGCTAAAAAGAAAATGGCTGAAAGGCACGGCAACGGCCTTGGTGATGCAATGGACAACATGTTAGCTCCCGGAAAAGATAATCGCGGGTTCGAAATAGGCCTGGGCTTCCGGGTTTGGCAAATATCTCAACGTCATTGTGATTGTATTTCACCACCTAAATCACTGCTCCACGAGTCGACTACTCAGATCAACAAGGTGCTGATGGAAAATTTTCCTGCAAATTTCTTCAATCGTATAGTAAGCCACACCATATATTCCGGTTTCTATCGCCCCGGATGACCATGAAATGCCTACCATAATTTGTTTAAGGAAATACTTGTTCCAAATCTGGTGCAACCACTTGGATGTCAATCAAAGATATTTCAACCAAAGATTCAACCACTTCGGTCAACATATTGCAAAAATAAAAACAAATTCCAAAATAAAACTCAAAACTTCTATTTTTTACTTGACCTAACCAATTAGATTAATTACTGTTTGCTCACAAAGAAAATGAGTTTTTAAGGGATATCACAGACAATCTTTCCTCACCATAATAAAAGAGAATAAGTAGACGCACCTCGGGTAGCGCATCACGCTGCTGCAGTGTTGGCTGACCTGATGCGTAGTCCTCTGCGATGCAGTCAGATGTCAGTGAGTGCGAAAAGTTAAGCTCCGCTTTTCTAAAGTTGTCGGCATGCGATGTCGACGGCATGCATGCAGGCACTCCGAAATCTGGTCCTTGATTGTCTTCTATTTTATGTGTGTAACATTCGTCCTTTTCGATCTCTTCAAGAACTCTAGTATACTCAGCATTGTCGTCTTCGGCGTGCTCATTTTCACACTGTAAAATAACCACATCGTTATGGCCAAAGAATTCAACAAAAAGTTCTTATTTTCAGGAGCAATATTTTGGATAAATAAGCAATTACAAGAAGCCACTGTAACCAAGAAAAGTGGTTGAAAAAATTTCATTCCCAAAGAAAGATTAAAGTGTACAATGCGGATTCCACATACTTTCGAGAATTTTACTTTTCCTCGCAACTCCATTTAATACAATTTTCGTACTCAACCGAAACTAACATCTTATCCACCACAGATTTTGCGCCCATTTCATCCCAATAGAGCTGTTCTCCACGTTCAGCGATAATAAAATCGATTTTTTGAACGAATTCGACCGTTTTATTGGACTTGAAAGTGAAAACTTTTTACTGGCGAGCAGGATATTAAGATGTCTATCGTTCGTACCCTATTGAAATTCGACACTCAGAAACATTTTTTCGAAATGACAAAATGGTGCGCCATTGAGCCTTGTATAGGAGGTCACTGTACACTCGGCGTTAGCAAAAATATTGGTAAGAAACAATGAGTTCACACAGCAAGAATTCATCAGTGTTTCCATAAAGTTCATCTTTAGAAACGTTTATTTTTTTCCACATAACACGACCACTCTTCAGACCTACTGCCCACACCTACAGCGGTCGATTCGTTTCCTCACACGCATCATCCACCAAGGTCCTCGAACTTTTCACATGTGGCTTCAGGTGATGCTGGAAGACTGTCATCCTTGTTGCGAATGTCGCTGAATTCTGGTCGAAACTACTTTCCGCGTGATCATGCAATAACCGTTTAGAGAATTTCTACTATGGATTGCATCCACGAAAATGTAAAAGTTCATCGAATTAAAGCGTAGTTGTTGGTCCACTAAGGATTCAGTGTTATCGAAAACTGAGCGGTTGCTAGATAAAATACTTCACTACCCATTCCCGACCACCTTATAACCACTTGTTCATCATCTGATTGCTTTTTTCAAGCCAGAAGTACCGAAAGACGTTCTTGGGTTCCTCAGTTCCTTTGGCGTCTTCCTGTTCACTGTCGACAAGGAGTCTGTCGATGACAAAACTGAATTTATCTCCAACTGACATTTCCAAATCCTAGGCAACGCTCCTTCTACGGCAATCAATCGCTTTGAAGAGTGACAGCCATAGTATGGAATGGATATATATTTCATCCACCTGGCAGGGTCTCTCAAGCTGAGGAGTCCAGCGTTTCCAACAGGAAACCCAGCTAAGAGTAAACGGATAACTGTATCCGTCACCGCCTTGGTCCTAAACTAGTCGCACGGTGGCAAATCTCTCTCTGATCCACAGCGACTGCTTGTGGCGGTGACGACCTGGAGCAGACTTTGGCTTGGCTGGCCTTGACAATCCAAGGAACCACAATGGCTAATACATCAAAACTCCAAAAAAATGGAGATTATACCGGGGCCCGCGCAACCAGTGAGGACGGGCAAACCAAGTATCCAAGTATGGATACATATAAAGAACATGGGAGAAATAATCGAAACACACTTAAAATCTACTGAAAGATTGACTACAAAGGGCTAAAAACATCGCAGTTGGGCAGACACAATTGTTATTCTATCACATTCGTCTGTTATGGCATGTTCCAATAAATGAAAAAGTAGAAGAAGTACGAGAACCTGAGGAATACAGAAACACAAAAAAAAATGACAAATATATGGGAAAACTGAATTATATGGAGAAAAAACGCTAGAAGAAGCGGACTCTATGCCTTTGTAGGAGTGAGGTTGATGGATAATACGAATCATATGTGGTGGTTGGATGGCGAAAATAGGCATTATCCTATAAAAATGACTCCTTTCCGAACACGTTTTAGGATAATTCTCCATGAGATCTCATTTTGATGCTTCTCAACATGTTGCAAATCATATAATAGCATAAAGGTGCAAGAGTGTATATGATTTCTCCTATGCAAGTTTTGGTGTGAAAAGAAGGTTGCACCACTATCAGGTCTTTAGGCCCAATTCTTTAGATAAAAAAAAGACGAACAAACCGACCAAAGAAAAAGAGTTATATGACTAAAACTAAAGTAAATGAGATTGTTTAAATAAAAATGTCAAGAAAAGTGACATCAATAAACTTTAGCTCCATAAAATTAGTATAAAAAACTAACAGTCGGCAACCTACGTAAAGCCAACTCAAGAATCTCTCATCAGTTTCTGTATCCAACTTTTCCACGCCCTGATCGAATGATGTAGGATCTGCGTCTGTATGGTTTTGTTCTAAAGTCCCATTAATAGAAGCCATTCCATTGTCACTGTTTACACTGGGCATTTCCAATCCAGCCACAGAAGAATAAACCTGCAAGTTATTGAACAATTCATAGGTATAGAAAAATGACACTTCATAGGTAAAGAGAAGAGAACAATCAAATTACATTTGAAAAATCCACAATGCCACAACCCGTCAACCGAGGGTTATCGTTTGAATGCATGGTGAGGCTGTGACTTAATAAGTTGTCACATTTGCTTGACTGAAAAACCTAGCTTCAGTTGTACAAAGCAGGCATAACACTTTGTACTGTTGCTCTTTAAAAACATACCGGATAGTGGATAAAGTCACTGTGTACTCCTTCATTCCGAACAAGGATATCACCCGATTTTTGTTCAGTCCTTAATGCAGAGTGGCGGAATTGTGGATCGTACGATTGCATCGACGAACTCAAGGTGCTTCTTAAAGATGACTCAAGCGCAGATTCATCCCCAATGTCTACTGACATTTTGGTGGGACTACACGCACTCTCTTTTGAAGTCGCTGTTCCATATATACCGTAATCCTCTGCACTAAAACACCCTAGCAATCTAGGATCGATCTTCATATTCGTATTCCTGAGAATTTCTTGATCAGCACTCTTTGATGTGGATGGACGAGCCTAAACAGTTGAAAATTAGTAGCCTTGATTTTGCCCACAGCTTCATTTCATGACACTATCAAAATATAAACCATTCTTAATATAATCGCAACGAAGCTTGTTTCTCGATAACAGGCGGTAATTTTTCTAATAGAGCGCCCCAGGAGTTCTAAACCATACAGATTTACAGGACAGACTGTGCTTCATTGCACTGTGACCAAATATATATACATATATACATATATATGCAATTTTTTTGTGTCCTTTGAAACTTAAATGTGCTCGAAATTGGAACCCCTAAACGATCGGTAACGAAATTTAAGTCGTCAAAATTTCGAAAAAAAAGCTGCAAACATAAGCGATCAACTTAGGAACACCGTCTCGTGCTGCTGGACGAAATTTCGTTTGTCCATTCGCTTCCGTTTTCAAAACAAGATCTTTGAGCAACGAAGTGGAAGAAATATATGTTATAGGCTACAGGAAATTAGCATTTCAATGCAACAGAACAAGAGAATTGTACGCAAAAATTTGTAATCTCTTAATTAATCTTTTACTCTGTAGACAAAAACTTGCTGATTCAAAACGTTATAATTTGACATAATAAATGTTCATTTAAAGTTGAAAGCGGCTATTATCTTTGCATAGAGGTTATGGACATCTGTAGCGCAGATAGCACGCAGGAGGCGCCCTGCAATACAGATCTCCAATCTCCAATCCTTCCATCCCTCTGGAGTCGACAAATTAGTATCAAACTTGTCAGGGAGGATAGCAGCACTGGCCCGATACATCGTTAGGCCACCGCTAGTCATTGTAAAGGCTAGATATGCAGGATATGCATTCAATCACCTCTAACGATGCTTAGTGAAGCTGAACGCATGGCGCGTCCCTGAGAAATAGATCAACGCCAACAGCTTTATACTTTTTTAAAATTTATTCTATAGAGGTTACACTATAGTGAATACACTAGTGAACCACATGACGTTTTACCTCGAGGGTACCAAGATCCACTTTACGGAAAACTGGACAACATATTTCGACCTAAAGCAGTTACTCGTACTCGCAGTTATGTCAAAGCATAAAGTGACCGTAACATTTACAAATCTGGGTTAGTAAAAACACTTGAACAACAAAGTCAAGACCTTGCAAGCTTACTTGATGTGACTGTGGATGATTTAAAAAAGCTGGTTCTGACAACGCTCTCGCAGGATGTAAAATTTGTTGGTCTGCAGGTCTGGTCACTTTTTCGCTTTTCGAAGTACCGCTAAAAACGAAAAAAAAAGGTGCATTTCTAATGCTTGCAAATGTTTTCTAAAAAGGCTGTGTATGAAAAGATGAAAATTCTAGCGTGTACGGCGAGACCCACGGTGCTTGAATAGACTGACTGAGAGCTGAATTTACAAGAGTTTGCTTCCTTGCATCCCGTTTACTCTCTCGAGCTCGACTCTTCTGAAATAGATGTTTTTCTAGCGACACAAAAAGAAAGTGAGCTAGAAAACCCTTCCCGAAAATGGCTATGATATTAACTAAAACTAACCTGTTGCTTACGTTGTTGTTGAAAGTGCTGTTTAACAGTTAACGGTGCATCGATGGGTACTCCAGGAATGGCCGAACTATCAGGACAGCTACAATCCGATAGATTGTGAAGAAAAATGGAAAGCATTCAACTACCCAAGCTTGTTTTGGACGAAATATCAGCTGTTTTAAAAGTAACAAAGCATTCTTATCGTCGAACAGAATGAATATAGACATGGACCATTGGCTTTGCAAATAGACATTTGCTGATAAATGACCATTATCCAACAGATTTTGACAGTAGTATGACTCAGAAAGGAATGGTGATGGGAAATAGTAAGAATTATGACAAACCTTCAAAGGCAAACCCCAAAATAAAGCACTGGTACGACTTAGAAAGAAAGAGATGAATGAAAACCATGAGAAGGAAAAGAGATCAACAAAAACCAAACGCAGAAAGCACAAAGAATATGAAAAAAAAGGAAAGCAGAAGAAAACAGAATGACAAGGACACTTACAGAACGGATGGATGTCCGCGACCAGTCACTACTTTACAAGGAACGCCCAACTGCATATTCTAAACATTAATAAATACGGCTTCTTTTAAACTTAACATTCAAGTTCCACATAACGCATCAACAGCAGGCAGTAGCTGGACTTACAGGCTGAGAAGTTGGCAGATCTTGGTCGGCACCAATGTAGCCCACGGACTCATGATGCAACCTGCTGGACATCTACGACTTCACATCCAACGGTAACGAATGAATTGAGATTCCACTACTACACGGAACTCTTAGGCATAACTTGGAGTGTTTGTGTCCCAACGGAGCTGCTCGAAATGGACAAACGAGCACTGGGCGCTAACGCGTCGATCCGAGCGATCAACTGCGTTGCGTACAGCGCCGATGAACTGGAGCACGGAAAATTTCGATTCGTTTCCCGTACGTTACTGGGCCAAGTACATTGGCCTAGCCAGATGTTGCCATACATCATCATCTCTGCTTACCGTAGGTGCTATAGATTTGTAGAATAAGCCGTACTAGGTTTGCAACTGGTCAACAACTCGAGATAATGCAATATTGGAAGTTCACCACTTTCCTTGACCATTAATATTTTGACACACTCGCACCTGTTCTCGACGGCTTCTGAAATTTTTTCCACAACTATAGTACTTGAGAACCTGGAAACTTGGAGGCTACCCTTGCTGTCTGATATCTTACCAACGGTTTACCGCCTCGTCGTGGCTGGGAGGTGTTCCTGCGTGTCGGGTTACGATGTACAGCGGACGGATTCATCATCCAGCATGGCCTATCAAGCTCTAAGATTAAACCCAGGATCCACCACCGTCCTGGTAGCACGCAAATCTCCTGATCCACAAGAGCGGCGACCTCGAGCAGGGTTTGAGCCCTCGGAAATCCAGGGAACCGCAATGTTTAAACCTGCACAACTCCGAAAAAAATGGAAATTATGCTGGAACCAGCACAAGCAGTGAAGATGGACCATCCAACTATCCAGCAGGTAAGTAGGTATCCATCTATTATTCAGATGCCTTCAGAGATTTTGGAACCAAACCTACATCTTTAAAGTTCTTAGTGCATACGTGGTATCGAAAAACGTCATCGACTCGTTCCGGGATAACATCACATTCTGATGGACTGACCGCTTGCTGAATTTCTTCACCCAAACGAAGAGAAAATGAGCCGATCTATATCCACCGGAAAGTGAAATTTAGCCATGACAAGATAGGAAAGCCTACACCATATTCGTAAGGATCTGTAGATTCTACTGTTTTTTACTTTAATCAAAGGGTATTTCAGTGTGAGTTGAGATTTGTATGTTTAAAATTGAAAAGATTAGTTGTTTCCTGGCAAGTATTTTTGAAATCAGTTGTTCACAAACGGACACAATAGTTGATTTCTGCTTCTGAGAATCGAATTTCATTTTATCTCAACATGGGCGATCGCTGTCTGCTTTATTGGTGAGCTTGTACAGAGTACGATTGTGGACTGACTGACTTTCGTTTAACCTCGATATGAATGATCAGCATACCGTTAGCGTTATCGTATCAGCTAAGCTTACGTGCGGTTGCAACCAAACATTCGTCCAATGTTTCGACGTCTTGGTCTTCCGGAGTCTTCCGTCTTATAAGGAGTTGTAGCAGCTATTTTTCCTGCCTGACCTTCCAGCTTCACTGCCTTCTTTAGAGCTGCGATGATCCAAGTCAAATGTCCACTTTCGATATCTTCTTTTTCATAAAAGGTTAGTGCTGGTTGTGTCCATACCATTCCTCCACTCCATTGAATTCCACTTGATGTGACTGCAAAGATCGCTATTAAAGATTTGCAACATGCCTTAATTGGCTTGTCACTACGATAAAGTATTGCTGAATTTTCGATTTAATTGGTATCCTCTTGATCAAGAGTGGTGATAAAGAGTTCCAGAGTATACAATGCTCACTTTTTAGTTCCTGCCTACTAAAATTTCTCACGGCAGGCTATTTATTATGTGAAATGCAGCCACAATGACGCCGAGATATTTGTACCAGAACTCCGGACCGCAGCTGTCTACAGTACGGAACGAACGCGCTAACACTTGCAGGCGCTAACGCGTTCACAATCTCACCATGCGGATATTTCGTTTCGTCCAGCTATTTTTCTTTCTACCAGTGCCATCAGTAATCACCCGTAAGAGAACGGCTAAACGAAGGACCCGTATAATGTGGTGGTGAACGCGTTAATCCCCGGAAAGGGTGTTCGATCCCCACCGCAAACACCTGCGGTCCAGAATTTTGCAAATATCTCGGCATCATTGTGATCATCTGAGTTAGTTTAATTGTGGCAATCATCCTAATTCATAGTGCATTCCGTTAGCCAACTTTATGAATTCGTCGAGTTAAACGAAACGAGCAGATATTGTTGAGTACGACTCCTCCTCCAATTATGACAAGCATCCGCAGAAATGATGTTCCCGAAAGAAACAAAATAATGGAATTCTCTATCCGATTGATGGTAACATCATGGCTGTAGGTAATACTTACCAATTCTTTTTGCTACAGTTGTAAGGAGACCACACATTCTTTAAGCTTACCACTTGAGATTTTAACGCTAAGATTGGACCCAGAAGAACGTCAGAAGATCTCCACGGATTCGAATGAAACGATCAAGGTGAGCGACTGTCTCAGTTTATCATAACGATGAAGACCATTTATGGTAACTCGCAATGCCAGAAGCCTCACCCTCAATGTTGGGCATGGGAATCTCAAAATAGAGAGTACCAGAAGGAAATAGACGACATCACAATAAATCGAAGGTTTTGCCTAACCGATATCGCTGTAGTCCGATACCGAATCCTAAACAGGATCAGATCATCGCATCCTTCGTCATATTCGTCTTATGGAAGGGGGAAAAAGCCGCTAAATCCGAAAAAAAGAAGTCAAAACCACCATAAGCTGGGATTCATTCAGTTCATTAGCAAGCCGTCCTGGAAGGAAGATTGGAAAATTGGGAAGATGCCGTCCTTAATAACATAGACGAGGAATACGCTTATTCAACATCTTGACATTGTCGCTATGAAAGCTGATAGTTTGAAAGTTACCAAGGGATATTGTTCCCAGAAACACTCGAGCTGGTACGCCAAAGTGAAATCTCGCAAGGTAAAGGCAACCGCTGGCTAAGAACTTGCAAAACAGTGAAGACCGACCAGAACAGATCTTAAAGATAGGAGAGCAGCAATTATGGTCGAAGCTCCAGAGGCTGGAAAAAGCATTCGCAAAGCCCATTCATTCATCCTTCGCCATTTACAAAACGGAGATTAATGCACGTCGACGCCCACACGGAACAGTTAGAGCATCTAAAAAGGAAATGAAAATAATCATTCACTGTTACTACTCACATGTCTTCAATAACCACGCCCTCCTGCCGTCCTGAAATAAAGGAGGTTGGGTATGTCGTGCCAGCGGTTCTCCTTTCCGAAATCCAACAAGCTATTTCGTCGGTGAAGGACCGAACAACATGATGTTCGGAGAGGATAAAATCTGAACACCTCAAGAACCTTCCTCCAGTCCTCATAAACACACTGGCTCGGCTCTTCACACGTTACCTGTCTGAATGCAAGGTCCCTACTCAGTGGAAGACCAGCAAGACCGTGTTATTGTTCAAAAAGGGTGACCTGCACGATATCGGCAACCATCGCTCAATCTGCTTACTGTCTGTCGTCTGCAAACTTTCCGCTCGAGTCATCTTAAACAGGATTGGCAGAACAATGGACGAAGGACAGCCACGTGAGCAGGCAGGATTTCGAAAAGGATTCAGTACGAGAGGCCACAACCACACGATAACAAGACTCACTGAAGTATCTCGAGAGCACAAGATACCGCACTATCATTGATTTCATCGATTCTGGGGAAGCTTTTGACTCAGTTGAGATAGGAGCAGTCACAGAAGCATTGGACAGCCAGAGATTCCCTACTGAGAATACAAGGATTGTTCGTGAGCTATGTAAAGATTTCGCAATCAAAATATCACATTCTTTAACGATATTAACATCAACATCAAAGGAGTGGTTAGCAAGGCGATACCTTTTCGCTAAAACTATTTACCGCCGCCCTCAGGAACGTAATGCAAACCGCAATGAGACAACATGGGAGTGGGAATCGATGGTTTGCAGTAACATTATCTTTGCTTCGCTGACGACATTGTTCTTATGACACCAAACATTAGCCAAGCGGAACGAATGCTGGCCGACTTTGATAAAGGCCTGTGGAAAGATTGGTTTCGACTAAATTTCACAAGGGCGATCCTCATGAAGGACGGATTGGCTGCGTATGCCCCATCCACGCTCACTGGAATCCGTATCTCCGAATACTTCACTTATCTCTACTTAGGTCCGGAAATCAACATGACCTAGCCCCAGACTTCACCAGGAGGTAGCGAGCGGTTTGGGGAGCTCTCAAGAGAATCGAGGATGTGGTGAAGAGAACAAAGAGCACCCGACTCCATGACCACTTTTTCGTCTCAACGATTCGTCCTACCTTAACGTATGTGTCAGGAACCTGGTCGCTACGTAAGCAGGATAAAAAACCATTCAGCGTTGTTGACGACGCAGTTGAAAGGACGGTACTAGGAGTTCCTTGTGTCATGAAAATGATGGAAATGATTCGAAGCTCTGATCTACCTTAACGATCAAAATTTAACCACTTCTGTAGGCCAAACTGTCGATAAGGTGAACCAGAAATATATATATATATATATATATATATATATATATATATATATATATGAACGCCAACTCATGGACAGGAGCCGTTAGTGACTGGATTCCCTGGGATGTCAAACCTGCTGCAAAAAGACCACAGACACGTTCTTTACGTGTGCAGTTTGGGTGCCCCTATTCTGTATTTGTACCGTTTATGCTTCATGGCTGGAATGCAACTCTACCTCTAAATACCACCTCCGGAAGCCAATACTTTGAATTGTCTGCATGATAACTGAAGATCAAAAGCAGCGTTCATAGACTCGACCAGAATCCAAATGCGGAATTCAAAGCGTGGTCTTTGAATACGTCCCCCCTCACCCAAACAAGCTCTTAATCGTCGTAGAAGAGCGATTTCGTGAATTTCTAAAGTTCCGGTTATAAAGCAAATGGTTCTGAGCAATATCTTTGCAAAAGTAGGGAAAGATTATGAGAGTAAGAGTCGAGGACTGCTTTGAACATTCAATACGGTAAATCACATCGATGAGCGAGCAGTATGCTGAAAACCAGTGTTTCCTATACGCGATTTATCGTTCTAATAACGTCAGCTATATATCTATAGCTGAATAAAATGTATAGAAATCATCTCGATAGTTCATTACCTTGTATCTGAGTCTTTATTCGCAGTCTGTCTTCTGAACCAGCTATCAAGTCTTTTTATCTTTTTATATCACATCTATTTTACAACCTGTAATTCACAACCTATACACGAAATATATACCTACATATATATCCTAGATATATCCACAATTATGCTGAGATATGAGCAACTTTACCCTCTATCCTACATATAATTAACGATCTCTACAAATAATCTTCAATCTTTGCCTACAATCAACAACCTTGATGAGTTGGCGAAAGCAGTCGTGTCATGATTTGTGCATAGCATAGCAATGTACGTGTTATTTTTAAACTTCAAAACGGTGATAGCGCACTAATTCTATTGAGTTATCCATTGTCCTCTATTCAGATGCCAGTGGATGATTTGTTTGTGACGTCCCTTTTGTTTTTCCTGCAATAAAATGTGTCAATCCTCAGCCAAAGGAGGATGTGCCAACTATCGGAAAATTAAGTCTTTTTATTTATTGTATAGTCGTAGAAAGTAGTAAAATTTCTCTAGGCTTTATGAAACGAAATAAGATTTTTGGAGACACACCGGATTGACTGCTGTCGTAAATCCAGAGGCCGTGATGAATGGTACTGGAAGATCACTTATCAATGGCTTTGAAAGCATTACCGTCTTCTTTCCCCGATTCGCTTTCTTCAAAAGAAAATAACAATGAATTCGCAGCAAGATCGCGATAAAATCGTATTAAACGACACCTCTCCGCCCAGTTGTATTTGTACTTGAGTAGGAAGCAGTTCTCTACCTTCGGTCATCTGCTGTGTACCACTCCTAAGCATCACTCATCAATACATTTGAGGTAGCTCTATCTCTGCTCCTTATACCCCTTTATACATACAGCGACGGACTCACATTTCCACTTTTTAATACAAAGCAATCTAGACCTTCGAAATGGATGCAAAATAATCACAATAGTTAAAGAATCTACCTTCAGGCCGTCGAAGCTTGTGTGTCTAAGGTGAGAATTTTCCAAAGCATTGGCCACCTCCATTCTGTTCGATGGACAGTTCTTGTCGATTTGGGCAGTGTCTCTGATTAATGGAATAGCATTGTAGAAAGCTAACTGTTTACAACCGAACGGTACATAAATGTCTTACCTAATTCGTATACGACTTACGTCGCTCTTTTTTAGCGTGGTGTACAAGGCCCTATTGACAAGCTTTCAAGCTGAAAAACGTGGGAACGATCGAAGTTCCACACAAAACTTCTTCTATATTGGAAGATGTTATCTTCATAATATCATAAAAATAAAGAAAAAGGTGAAGTTCTAAAATAAACACACACTACTAACTGTGGCTGTGCCTTGTCCTCCGTACACGACAGTCAGAGGATTAAGAACGCGACCAACCACCTGCAAAATACGAATCCCATACCAATCTTTAAATTTACTATTGAGCCGTCACCGTCAGTAAAGTCACTCTCAGTACTTATACCTGCGCTTGTACCGTGTACCGCGTACCTGTACACTCAAAACTCAAACTCATGAACTTTGACGAGAAGAAATAGTCAACAGCACAGAGGATAGCGAGCAAAAGATCGATATGGCTGCAAACGAAAAATGCACGGCGCCCCGCGAAGTGGTCACTTTGAACAAGCGATCGATGGCGCATCGACGGTAGGTCATAGGCCTCCCTTGGTACAGCAGATATCACTAGTGGGCACCATCGATCAAGGCTAGCTCGATCGTGATGAGGTGGAGAAGAAGAGGTCTTCACTCGGTTGAGTTCACATGTTCCGATGTCCATGGACACACATCTGGAGCGTATGTTCGTGGACGAACATTGCAGGAAGAAGTGTCCGTTTTTCATCGAGATGACCTCTCATTAAGTCTCTTCGTTTTTCACTGGACCATGGCAGGCCTCTTAGGAGAAATCATTGTTGGGTTGGACGACTTAAAAGTGAGCTCTAAGACATTATAACTAAAAGCATCAGATTTGTGATACGTGGTCTATGGATCGCAATATTCATGACTAAATTCACTAGCCAGTGGACACTACTGCAAATCAATTCGATCAATATCGTCTTTTTTTCTTGAGGAAATCTATCCTCTTAGTTTCAAAAAGCAGGGAACGCCTGCTTATTTCTCTCAGTCATATGTGTTGTCGTTCATTGTATTCATTTGTGTTTCTGACAATAGTGTTCATTGGGTGTACGACCCAAAAATCTCTTTTCGTGACCCCTTTCGATTCTGAAATATCGATGGCCTGTTCTTAAAAAAGGACCTATCAGATGACGATGAGAGGGGACATTTTCTTACAACGCATGTGGTAGCACGTACCCCTAGTGTCTTGCAGAGCTTTGACTTGAAGTCAGTGGCTAGTGATATTTACTTCATGTGGGACACTCTGTGCTAAAGTTTACGAAACTTCGTAGTAACAACAAGATAAATTATCGCGTCAAGCATGGCACTATAATATGCCTTACTCTGGCATTCTAGTGGTACATAAAAGGTTGGTGGATCGATCTTTCCTCTACTGTTGATATATTGATTGTTTCCTTATCTACTCTATACAAGAGAAGATGGACAATTGTTCTTAGTTATTGAATGAATAGTGAGAGTATGTAAGGTTCAGTTTAAGAGTGAAATTCTTAATCATTCAAACAAGCCTTTCCGATAGCTACATCATAAACTGCTGTTGAACCAACTCATTACTGGTACATCTTGTAATAGTTGCCAGGATCGACTTTCTGTTAACCTCGGCATTGGAATATGAATGTGTCGTTTTCTTGTTCAGCAATCGCGAGGTTTTCAAACAGCATACATTTACTTCCATAAAAAACACAATACAATACAACGCTAGCTGACGTTTCGGCAGTATCGCCTTCTTCAGAGCCTGGAAGGGTATTCTGATATACAATCTACTAGGCCAAACGCTTCAATAACACTTATAAAAAGACGGAAACCTATGAACGCCAATATATGCAACTCCACAATTATTACAAGAGATCAGGTATATCGTACCTGAACTCATGCAATCACCGTCCCTGCCGTAAGGGCAAATTACGCAATTTGTTGTTTCACACAAATGGTCATACAGGCGGTTACGAACTAATTGGCGACGTAGAGTAGCCGGTGGTATTTCAACTATCGCTACCGATTCCTCTAGACCTGCCCCTCTTAAGCATCGTTTTATAGCTGCGCCTACTTCATCGCTTATAAAAGGCAGCATAAACGGGACTTTCTTCCGGCTAAGTGTTTCGCGTGGGCGCGTCGCTCTCCTTGTAAACTTATCTCGTGGGGTTACTATTTCGTAGCCATTGGAAATGGATATTTGCCGAGCCAAGTCGCGCGATTCTTCCTTTAGTTCCCTGGTAGTGCACACAGAGGTGGCTGTTCGGAACATGTTTCTCACAATCGCCCTCTTTGTGTGTGAAGGGTGGGAAGAAAGGAAATGAACAAGAATGTACTTGTTACTTGGCTTTCGATACCACTTTGTCAGGTAACCGCTACTTGATAGGCTTATTTGAACGTCCAAAACCGGAAGCCAGTTTTTTTGAAATACCACCGGCTACTCTACGTCGTCAATTAGTTCGTAACCGCCTGTATGACCGTCTGTGTGAAACAACAAATTGCGTAATTTGCCCTTACGGCAGAATTGCATGAGTTCAGGTACGATATACCTGATCTCTTGTAATAATTGCGGAGATGAATATATTGGCGAAACGGGCAGACCTTTGTGTATGCGTATAAAAGAACACCTAGATGGCAAACGAAAACTGAGACTAAGCACCCCACTAGGCACGCATAGGATACAAAAGCAGAGCGGAGACGATTTTGAAGTAAAAGTCAATATCCTTGCACAGGAGTCCAAAACACCAGCGCGAAAACTCCTTGAGGCTTTTTGGATCAATGCCAAAAACCCTACAATGAATAGCAGGGACGAATGCCCGGAGGTCATACGCGACCTGATCCCGTACGTCCGCATCGATTTTTGATGTGGGATGGCGCAAAGGTCGTCAACCACATGCGACTATAATCAGCTGTTCTAAACTTCCTCATTGGAAGTCACGAAAAAGCGGTGGGTTTTTCGAGAAGTTGTTGATCGTGTAGTTACCAAAGAGTCTTTCGTCTTTGTGTAAGTGTTATTGAAGCGTTTGGCCTAGTAGATTGTATATCAGTGTACCCTTCCAGGCTCTGAAGAAGGCGGTACTGTCGAAACGTCAGCTGCTGTTGTATTGTATTGTGTTTTTTATGGAAGTAAATGTATGCTGTTTAAAAACCTCGCGATTGCTGAACAAGAAAACGACACAACTCATAACTGTTTATAAGTGTACTAGCTCTCCTCTCACCCTTCAGTTGGGAAAAAGCATCTGGCCGTCTTGTGTTGTCGTGAAGCAATATTGGTCCTTCTCTATTGACCAATCCCGGCTGCTTCACGCGTAGCTTTCGATGCATTTCTTCTATTTCAGCACCATAATTCTCTGACGTAATCGCTTCGCTAGGTCTTAAGAATTTGTAATGAATTCTACCGACCATTGAACACCAAACAGAAGCCATTGTCTTCTTCAGATCCAGACTCGGTTTAAGCATGTCTCGTGGATTCTGATCGGCGTCTATCCATTGTAGAGAACGGCGTCCATTATCGTGCAGTATCCACCTTTCTGCGCAAGTTATAATGCGGTTCAGAATTGGGTCTCTATCGTTCCGAATCAGTACCGAATTGCAAATTTCCAGACGTTGAGTTCGTGTGGAACCCATTTGTCCATTTTTTAAAACTTTACCAATCAACTGTAGGTGACGTGAAATGGCCACACCACTGGCACCAAACACTGTCACGTGTTCTCGGAGCGTTTGACGTTGATTTGAGTCGACTGGAGTACGAAGTTCCTCATCACTAACCGTAATTTTTGCCCTACCACGCTCGTCGTTTGCAAGACTATCGCTCTCGGATTGAAACTTTGGGTACCAACGACGAATGGTGCGTTGGTTAACAAAGCCGTCTCCAAATGTGGCATTGATTCCGAACTCGCCGCGCAATTATGTTGCACTCTCGATATTCTTGTTGAGCAAACACAAGGTATTACTTTATTTTCTTTATTCCGTTAAAAATGACGTTTCGGCGGATTTTGCCTTACTCAGAGCCTGAATGGATAGGCAATTTACTATGTCAAACGCTACAATAACTCATACAGAAAGATGAAAATCTAAATCGCAATCACGCGATCAACAGCTTCTGGAAAAACCCGCCGTTTATTACCTGCCTTCCACTGAGGAAGAATAGCTTATCGCTCCACTCGGGCAAAGAAAGGACACGGATATCACGTTGATTCTTACTAAAGCTGAAGCCTATAAAAATGTTAAAATGGTAAATCTCGAGAAAAACCAATACCAGATATAGAAAGAGCAGGCTTTGCCCTTCAGAAGTATATATTAACCATACATAGAAAACAAAATTTTTGTTTAAGAAATTACATGGAGAATTAAAGCAATGAAGTCGGATGTTTCATATGTCACAACGTGAAATGTCTAAGAGGGAGGCTACGCTCCAAGGCAGTACCATTGCAAAGCAAAATGAGAACATCTCTTCCGAGCTATGCTTTATTTCAAACGAAACAAGCACCACTATTAAGTTCTTACTGACCATGTCCTTCACTTGGAATTAATTTTGAGAAAGAAAAACACCGTCGCTCACTGCTGATTGTTTGAATTGTAGTTGAATGCTGTCCTACATAAACATCTAAGACAAGACTCCAAAAGAAGCTGGTATCTACATATCATCGTTGTTTTTCATTCTACAAGTGTGCGTTCAGTTTTCAATAATTCAGCTTTGAACTCCTGCGGTCCCGTTAACCATTGGAAAGGTCGGCGACGACCCACTTGTGACGGTAGTGTCAAGGAAAGTACGACAAGGATATTTCGTGTGCTTTCACCTCACTGGTGGCCATATCCAGGAGATAGCACGGATATCCTATCAATGTCCTATCAATGAACTACGGAGAAGTGCAAGTATTCGCCTATTCATCAACCAAGCAATGCAAATTGCATTTCCGCCAAATCTAACGATTGGAAGAGACAGGAGAAGAAACTGAAAGTGCCACCTGATTGCAAAGCACCAACACTGACTAGAACCAATGAAAACTGTAGGAGAGCAAAGTATATACTTGTTGAGGCTACTAAGTTCAATGACAAGAAAAACGGAATTTTAATGTTTAGGTCTGTTTAGGTCTGCTACCAATAGTCTGACAAACACAAATCTTCGAAGTTATTCGGTTTAACAACGCTTGCAGCGTCATAATACGCAGTGAAACCGAGGTGGGTTGATGCGTCGTGCATTTTCCATTATCAAGTTGCTCATCCTAGTTCCGAATCTTGGCGGATGTATGTTTTTTACAATTTCGGAAACTATAAGTCTAGAAGAAAGCAAATGATCCGGCTATGCAACAAGGAAAGTCAGCAACAGATAAACAAAAACTGATGAAGTGCACCCTGAACGAATCCTTATTGACAAACTGTGTCTCACAGTTGGCCGCCCTGTAAAGGCAATGACTATCAGAAAAATTGAGAAGGTTCGACTAGGATCTAGAGTCTGCTCAGATTCGCTCCCTCAAAAACATGTTTCGTCTTCCATTTTTCTTCCACTCGTTTGACTCTAAACGTCCAGTTCTTTTTGACTGGACAGTAAATCGATGGAAACGACTTCCAGTAGAATCTTTATTTAAAAAACTGAAAAAATATTTTTATGAAGAGGTAAGAGAAAACGAAAACAACGTCTATTAATAAAATTAGCGGGCTTTATAGATTTATAAAGAACAGAGTACTTCAAATGCGTTATTCAAGTAGACCTTGAATACCGCGGTTGTGAAAAGACTTGTATGGTACCGACACCGTTCGTGGACACTAGTTCCACAAGCGGCAATGGCTGCCATCGGCAGCTATTGTTTATTTATTTAAGGCAATATAAAGTACCTCTTAAGATCACGATTGGGTTAACTGAACACAGCTGGTACTCTAAGGCATGAATGCTTCAGAGCCAGTGAGTTTAGCGATTTTCGCCGTATTCAACTTTCTTATAGATGTCCTAATTTTCGTCTTAAAAATGTCCGTTTCCCCATATTCTTTACATGGCAAGCAGGAACATTAGTAGGAATTATTAATGTTTTCAAACAAAACAAACAGAAGCTGTTTCTGAAGAAACTTCATAAGTGTTGTCTTTTCATTAGACAATGTGTATGACGCAAGTGCATGTCCTACTAAATGTACCAGTTAGTTCCTCTTTTTTCTTTTTTCTCCTCTCTTCTTCTTCTTCTTCTTTTTCGTCTTGTCATCTGGATCACGGGATTTTCCTCCTCATTCTTCTGGAGAGAGTAGAATAGGTGAGGAGATAAGAATGAAGAGCAGAGATAACTGTGAAATTGCGTATCACGGAAGTTGTGCATTCATTTTCGCAAGCCCAACAGGAACATTTGTTCATGTGGAACGATATAATACGGTCTACAGTATTGCTCAGAGACTTTCCATAGGTTTTGCATAATTCTGCCACCCGATGTTACAAATCAGTAGTCAAAAGTGCACGATTGTTAAATACAAACGGATCGTCTCAGATATCCAACACTTCCACATTCTCTGGATCACTCACTTTGGTCGAATATCCTTTCTTGCAATGACAATAGCCTTAGGCAACTTCAGCAGTTTGTGAGTTTAGGCAATACATGTTCATATCTGGCTTACATTTTAAACAGCCAGGAAGAAACATTTATGTCCTGTGGTGGCTCTGAGTTGTGTCGAATATACCAGAGCACATTAAGCGACTGTTGCAACTTCGTAGCACTGATAATGTTCCCACAGTGTAATGGTGGTAACCATGAAGAACCATGGTAACCACAATGGTTTCTGCCGTGGGTCGTCTTATTTTGACGCTGATGTTTGAGGAAGTTTGCAGAAACAACCTCTGAGCAGATGGGGTCAGATTTGCGTTCGCGTTGGATTGACTGATTCGGCAATGAATCGAAGTGCTATTACTAAGACTACTTATTCAGATATTAAAGCTATTGTACTGCCATATTACTTAGAACATTTCATAGCTATTCAACATTCTATTGAATCCCTTTCTTAATGTTTTTTCAGCATAGTAACGATTTCTCCGGTTTCTCTTCCTCGTGTCTCCGGCAGAAATAAGGTGAGATAGAAGGTGCACGAAATGGAGGGTACGACGTACAGCACCAAGAACGCCTTCGGACCGATGAGATTGAATAGAGGTCCACAACTGAATGCCGTTATGCAGCTCATGATGGTGTCCCATGCAAAGCCGACAGATGTTAGCATGCTGCGATAGCGGAGTGTCACCAGTTCGGATCCGATGAAGCGCGCCACTGGCCCGACTCCGACTCTGAAACACGTTATACACTTTGAACTTCTTCACAGAGACACTACAATCCCACCCATATGTGAAACCAAAAATGGTGAGCATCGGTGGGCAGCCATATTTCATCGGTTCAAAGAAGGTGCTCATCTCAGCAAAGAACACATAGAGACTGAGTGATGCCATATTAGTAAGGTTGGACCAAATAATAATGCTTCGACGTCCACATCTGAGTTAGTTTGGTGATTACAGGAAAACCCTTTGGACACCACAGCTTTTTTCAAACCAATACCTCTCGATCAAAACTGCACCGCTCACTGTCCCTGCTAGAAATGCCCCAGCCATCAGTGAACTTGACCACTGTGCCAAGCTATGCGCAACACCTATGCTTTCGAGATAGAATGTGGAGGAGAAAAGGATCGTCCACAGCGCTACAGTGTTCTGAAGAAAGGACTATGTACCGAATACTATAATTTATTATAGTAGCTTTCTATTGAGTACCTGAAGTGATGCAAGAAAGAGCAAAAGTGCTGCCCAGAGGTGTTTTTGTGCAAAAAGATCGGAGAATTTTGCCTTTTCGGTAGAAGCTTCTCTTACATCCTAAACAAATAGTGCAGGTTAGTTTAGAAAAAGTACTTCTTGACCCATTATACTCTTCTTTTTAAAAAAGCACAATGTGGAATGTATTACAGTGTCGGGATTGTTTTACCTTCTCAATGGATTTGAGCGACTCTGAAATAATAGCTGATTCACCGTAGTAGAGTTTAATAGAATCAACGGCTTTCTCGTATTCGCCTCTCGAGAAGAGGAATTTTGGAGTCTCAGGCAAGACTGCGACAACAACAACACCGATAACACCTACAAAGTGAACAACCTAAATGATCTGAGGTTAAGAATGCTTACATTTAAGACTCACAAGCCGGAATAGCGGAAGCGAGATAATGAAGTAGATTTTTCCCGAATAGTGAGTCATTGCCAAGCGTGGTGCCAAGAAAAGCAATCAGTGCGTACATCACACCATTCAGGCAAGATGTCATTCCCTTAATGGAACTCGGAGCGACTTCCTGAATTGTGAAAGATAGCCATTCTCTTCCGTATTATTTCTGATGAATCGCCCCAATGAAAAGATTGTATTTAAAGAACTTTTGACTGATATATTACCATAGCATTCCTTGGATTGAAACAACTAGCTCTCCGAAAGTTCTTTTGCTATTGAAACCTTTAAAAGTCTTTAGAAATCCCTGCTGTGTCCACGAGTTGCGCTGGTAGAACGTTCATCGAGTAATTTCCATAGATTAGTATGGATATATCATCATCCTCGGTACAATGTCGAATTATAATAAAACAAACTTCTTCTTTGCTTGGAGAACCCGGCACCGGCTGCCTACTCCAGCACAATTTCCACTCGTCCATTTCTTGTGAGGATAGTCTGTTTTTTAGTAAGCTTCTGTTCAACTTAGTTTATGCATAATATTGTTTTAAGTCGCAATGTAGTGCTTTTTATTTACTACTTATTCGTTTTTCATGGCATGGTATGACATGAAATATAACCACGACGATGCTGAGGTATTTGCAAAACTCCGGAGTGTATGTGTCTGCAGGGTGGGGATGGGGTCGAACCGATGTTACCCTTAGTCACCTGTGGTCCGGAGTTTTGCACATATCTCAGCACTATTGCAATTATATTGTTTTAAGCCTAAAAATCACTCCAACTTCGTCATTTATACTTGTAGTCTTCTCATGGTTTACTCTTGACCATCTGAGGTTTTCAAACTCATCATAGTGAATTTCGAAGCTTTCATGTACGAGTTCGAACAGATCATAATGAAACAACTGACTTGCGCAAAAGCAGTCGTTGAAGTGATTTTTATAATGTATTTTATGTGAACCTACACGATGCCTTTACTATTTTTGCGGAGATTTCAGCATTTCGATTCTACTCGTTTTTTGCGCATACATTCACTAAAGCTTTTGGATTCGCATGTGGATTCCGCTGCTGCTTGAAGATTTTCTCTTTCTCATGAAAATCGTCAAGTGCTAATCGAATCGATTCTCACTAAAATCCTGGGATGACTCTCGGTGTTCCTACGGCTTCACCAGAAGCACCTCAGTCACCAGTCATGTTGATCGGAGGACACTTCCCAAAAATCTGATATCGACCCCGCATAGAAGAGAAATACGTGGCTTAGCTGGCCCACAGCGGAGTCGAACAACGATCGCACACGTATTATTGAACAGCTCACGATAATCCAAGCGACAAATCATCGGAGTGGAAAGTTGTTCGGTGCTTTGCAATTCAAATAAATCACTAGACTTCCTCGCCAGTTACTATGTCTCTCAAGAGCAAAACGCTAGAAAAATCTACCCAGCAAAGGGAGAAAACTCATTATAAGCTGCAGGGATGCAGCACTGTTAAACTGCAGTCACTAACTTGTTTGTCTCGAAACATATGAATGAGGAGTTCTTAGAAGGCCGTAGTTAGCAAAGTAGTTTTTTCAAAAGATAAAACCCTTATCGAGCTCTGTAGAAGTGGTGTTGCTCAGCAACAAGCGCAAAACTTGTGTTTGACACCACCCAGACCGAGCTAGCTTCCATCCCTTCCAGATCAGCAAATTGATGCCGGACTTATTCTAAAAGAAGCTCCCACCGATTCGATTAGCAAAGGTCATTGATTGCCAGTGGTGAACCCTTGCGAATACCCTCACACAGTTATTCCAGATGAGAATCGACTGAACCACTATTTAACGACATCCATATAGAAGACTAAAATTGAACCTGTACGTATAATAAAGTGCATACAGAAGTGTTAATGTACGAAGCACCATAGGCAGTCACTACCAGTCGCGATATTTCAAATGTAGGAAGTCACGAAGGTTCAAGCGAGGTTCCCATATCTTCAACTGTTGCTGCTCAACTGCTCCGTCGTTCCAAATCTAGGTTTTGGCGAGCACAAGCAGCGCTTCAGCCGTTTTCTCATCAGTGAGTTTATAACTGTCTTCAGATGTAATCACTGATCTGGCAACGAGTTTATTGGTATAAATCAATATGAGAACTGGTAGCGTAGGAAACCAGAAAAACATCCGAAACACGGTCAAATTCGGCCTCGAAAGATAAACCTTTATATATTCTATTGTATTACTCCTATTAATCTCAGCACCGGAATTGCTGGGAACGTTCGACCTTTAAATGATGTCATCTTCAAAACATTTACCAATGCAAACTTAAAGACTTGAGAACACAAAATTGACATAGGTACAGAGCAGGAGCTGCTTGTGTGCAACGGTGGTTAGCTAATGAAGGCAGAATTTTTCGGCGGCATTTTGAACCACGGACGTAGAATTAATTGCGTAGTTGGTTATACGACATGGCACAATAGCATTCCCGCCCATGAGACGGATATCTCTACGGCAAGGATCTAGTAGCGAATGGAGACATGTAAAAGGATTTCATAGATGATAGAGCGTCTACGAGTCAAGAGTGCATTCTTGCGAATTGATGTGTCGGTAGACTGTCGACCACCACGCATTTGCCAGTGTTAGAATCTGCAGTCTTGCTGGAACCTTCTATGGATATGCTTTTTTAGCTATGTTTTTCTTTGAGGAATAATGTTGTAGTTGATAGCATAGGATATGTGTCGTTATACGGTGCACTTCTAAGAGATGTCTAAAAGAGTTACTTGTATGTCTTGTCGGAAGACGACCACTTTGAAAAGAATAATCCAGGATTCTATCTATTAGCATAATAAATTTCGTTAGCACAGTAGTTAAGAAATACCGCAGCTTTTTTCTGAACAAATATGTTAATGTGTACCTGCAGATAAAGAATTAATGAGCAGTATGCTATTGCCGTCGCAAAACCACAGATTGCCCGAGCTCCAATAAGAATACCGGGGATGTGTACGACGATGGCGATACAACGGAGAATCGATCCCATTACATTCAAAGTGTTGCCGACAAGAAATGCCACTAAATCGTGAACTACCTGAATGGTTATATGGGTCGCTCAAGCGATTAGTCCTACATGATTTTCCTCCCATCTTATCAGTTATTTGTCGCCTGCTTTGTGAAAGTAGCGTTTACAATGCAAAGCAATTTCAAGGAAATCGGGACATCCTTGCTGGTGATTAATATCGAGCAAGAAGTATAGCCATAAGTGCAAAGAACTCTTACTACTTTATTAGAGTCGAGTTTTAAAAAAATGACCTTACATTTTCTGCCGTATTTATCGGTCAAAATGCGGGCAACCCAAAGTCCAGGAAGGAACCCAGGAAACCACATGTTGACAATCACATTCCATAGCAACGAAAATTCCTCTTCTGAAACAGAAAAATATCTTTGGTTTTTTATCCGAACGCTACTGTATGTGATTAATTAATCTCTCTGGATGTCTTAAACTGCACCGAATTTGTCACTGTTGTAATCACAATGTTTACAATGTGCTGTTTTTTTTTTCATGGCACGTTATTATGTGAGAAACAATCATAGTGATTCTAAGACATTTGCAAAACTCGGAAGCCAGACCAGAGACTCGAACCATCGATTATCCTTCCTGGCGTACATCACCGAGGTTCTTGTTTTGCTTTGTTCTCAGTCATCTATTATGGTTGCACTTAACAGTATGTTCTCCTGTTTTTGTCTTCTCTTTTAGTCTATTTTCACCCATACAACCGTATCGGACACATAGTTATAAAATGTGAACCTTCTGGATCCGCTTCTGACGCTGCATTTGTGCTGTTCAAGAATTCTCGAAACGAATGAATGGCAGTGTTTGTGTAGGTGGTGGAGAATGCGTACTGAAAATTGACAGCGAATGAAAGGGCCAAGCAGATGCACACCAGACGTGCTCGATCACACCACACCGTTGACATCCTAGGCGACTTAGATTAGTTGCGCTTTCTCTCTGCCTTCAAATAAGTATAAAGTTGCAGGACACATATATAAGAACAACCATATTTCTGGTAAAACCACAATACTAGAAGAGGTGAGTGGAACTGCGTCATTAAATGAATTCGAAAAAATGAAACTGAAGTGAAAATGAAAATGAAAAAATGAAAACGAAAAAATGAAAATGAAAAATGATACTGACGCAATGAAACTTGAAAAGTAATAAAGTATTCCATCTGACTCAAACCGAAAAATCAGTGGAACTTTTCAAAGCAATAAAAGAGGAAAAGAGAGATTTGCAGTACAAATTTCAATCCATACAATTCTATAGCACTGATAGTAATAGTGGGCACTCAGGGAAGGAGGTATCGTGAATCCAGAGATTGTCTGATCAGTAGAAACTGCCGTTCCGGAATGATGTTGTGTAGTTCACATTTTCTCAGTGAACTATCATTGAGCTTCTTAACTCAATAGACCTTAAAAACAGACAATTCCAAAAGGGATGAAGAAAATGAGAATTCGTAGGTGCTTTTGGGAAAATTGGGTCGAAAAAGAACGCTTGAGAGGTAAAGTGAAACTATAGTTCTAAACGAGGAATAGGTGAATAAATAGATGTTCTCGGCCCTGGTCGAGACTCTGTGATGAACAAAAACACAACCAGAGGGTTAACGTGGAACTTATTGCGTATGAGTGCAAATCAAATACACATTTGGTACAATATGGTAAATACAAATGACCCTAGCCACCACTGTTTCCAACCATTGCACGAACTGATAAAATCTCAAGTGAAGGACAGAAAAGGCAGAAAGTGAAAGGAGCGTAGAGAAAAATCTAAGCAATACATATTCGGACTGGCCCCATTTAGCTCGATCATCAGTAGTTGACAATAATAAGAATCGAAAGAACGACAACGAGGGTATATCACCTAATCTGTAGAGAGAGCTTGAAGATGAAATTAGTTGACTTACAGATCATCCCCGGACAAAATCTTATGCGGTCCGGCATAATCTCATAATGCTGGTGTGATTGTCAAGCAACGCATCCTTCAACAAAAACCAGTATTTTCTACCCATTCCACACTTTTTTTAAAGTGACAAAATCTTTTCCTACGAGTTTGAAATTCAGGGCCATTTTTGCTCAGTGGAAGGGTAAACCAGATGAGCTTTCCGATGAGCAAACTACCAGGAAAATGCAAGGTAATCTGTTAGTGTAAAATCTCCAGTAGTAATTAACGAATCACTGACATGAATGATGCTTAGCAGCCGTTGGTTTCACAAGTTTGGAGACAACGGATTGCTGTCTAGTTTTTTTTCACACGAATTATTCTTCCATTACTGGGTTTAACAAGCATCAATTGACTTGCAAGGTTTGGTAGGTGATGGTGGAAAGGAATAGGTAGGCAATGGGCAACTGACACAGGGCGACGCGTGGTTGAGAAAACTCCCCGATCCTGGACGCTTTGACTCCAGCAGAAACACGCCGACCCGGCTTCACGTAGCCGGTCTCCGGTGCTCTTCTTGAATATTTGGAAGCAAAGGCCAGCCAACTTATCGAAGACGTACCGACCTATTTTTCTTGCAACTTTTGCAGCTTCTATAAGGCAAGCCTCTAGTTAGCTCAAACGGTCGCGGAAAACGATTAAGACTAGCAAGTGAAAAGAACTCACCAAGTTATCAACGATTTGCATTGAGAAGTGCTTTACAAGGATTACTAAAGGCAAAATTTTGGTTGTTTATGGAAACTGACTTGGAACAGCTATGAAACGTAGAAATGCAGTGTTGCCCTTCAAACACTGACTAGATTCTTGGTCATCTTGAAGTAATCAACAGTGCTATAAAATAAGACGGTCACGTGAAAGGCAAAGTCCCCTTAAGAGACTAACTCATTCACAACATGCTCATCGACAAATGAAGTACTTGAAAACTTGAGGGCTTCAGGAATTGACAGGCGTGAAGAACAGACTTTGCCATATCATCCGAAAGGCATGCATGTATTTTTTTTCACCACAGATATTTGGTAGCTGCAAAGAATTCAAATTTTTCGAAAGAATCTTAAATTTCAAGTAAATAACACAAGCGATGGATCTGGGAAAGTCACTGCATCTTTGTGGGGCAAATTCGGACTACTCTTGGAGGCAAAGTACGAATGATGGATGACTCATATGGCCCAGAATATGATCAAAGACTAAAAAAAAACCATTGCGCTATTTATTTGAACGTGTGTTACCACCACTATATTTGACCTTTAGTTAGTTGTCGGAGTCCGAAAAGCTTTCGAATAAATGCAGTTTTGTCAGTTGCCAAGGAAGCACATTATCGATAAATTATCGGGCGAAGTTTTTTAGGTGATACTGAATCAAGAAAATGCAGATTACTGATAGATTTGATGGGCATTATCTACTTAGGTTTAGGCCAGACCTTGGCCAGGCTGATCTCGGGATTCCAGGGAGCCACAATGGCTTAAACACCTAGTCTCCGGAAAATGGATTATGCTGAAGTCCGCACGACTATTGAGAACGGGCCATTCAAGTATCAAGTATTAATTATATACTTATGTTTTGATCAAAAAACAAGGAAGTGTTTTGTTTCAAACTGGCACAGGTTGGTTGATCTGGACAACGTGGCAAAAAAGAACTATGGTAATGCGTCGGAAGGAGAACTGAATATCAACTGCTAACATTTTCTACGAAAAACGCACTTTAACGTGAGATCACTTCGTTCTCGCGATGCCCTATTGCGCAGGCGGGACTCGCCTCTAAGCGTCTACGAATATTTTCATCGGAAGAATTCCCTGCTGTAGACAGTCGAATCGGGTAATGGCGGTATTGAAGAAGACGACGATGTCGGGAAACACATGGGCGACAACAACTTTTTAGCAAGCTTTTTTAATACTACCGTTGAATCTAAATGTTGGTTATTAATCAATGACTCGTCAACCATATGCGACGCTGATCATCGGCTCCTCTTCATTATAAGGCACGTAAAAACGGTGGGTTTTTCGAAAAGCTGCTGACCATGTGACTACCATTTGGATTCTCATCTTTCTGTATGTACTACTGAAGCATTTGGCTTAGTGGGTTGCGTATTAGTACACCCTTCCAGGCTTTGAAGAGGACGATTATGCCGAAACGTCAGCTACGATTGTGTCGTGTGTGTGTAATGGTATGGAAGTAAACGTATGCTGTTTGATAACCTCGCGATTGCTGAAAGAGGAAACGATGAATTTGTAATCCAATGCCGAGGTTAATAGAAAGTCGATCTTTGCTCATCAATGTTGACGTTGGTTTAAAATCAATAGCAAAAATACTATTTGCTCACTTTGCTAAGAAATGCTTCCAATTTTTGAACTTCTGGTTTTACAGGAAGAAAAGCAAAGTCAATACTTTTGAGTTTGTTCCATAGGGTTCATTGATTTCCTAATACTGAATGACAGAAAAGTTCCATCTAATCACTGCAGTGGCCTTGGAGAGAGGTATCACTTCGTTCGGCGAACTTCGCTGAACGTGTGATTTTTTCGGACACTCCAATAATTCAAAAAGTGCGAATCTATAGTTACTCCAGTCACTTACTTGCATACCTAGCGATCGATTCAGCAAGTTTTAAAAAAAGCATGCTGCAAGCGCCACAACCACGAACAACACGACGTGGATGTAGGGACACAATAGCCCTTTTGGAAGGGATCTCACTTTTTCAGTTAGTGCGCTATTCGGAGCAACAGTCTCTATGAAAAAAGTGGGATAAAACGTAGAGCGTGGAAGATCAAATGTTCACTTTTCTTCGGTTCCTTCGAATGTGAATAAACACTATGTAAATCATAACTTATTCATAATTTTTTTCTCTGGCACTATCGTCCTCAAGTTTTACTCGGGAATGGAGCGCCACTCCATCAATCGAGATTTCGGTTCATCGGGAGAGAAAGCAGCAAAATGCAAGAAAGAAAATAGAAAAACAGTTGTAGCCTGAGGTTTATACAGATCATAATTCGGAAAACGTCATGAGTCAACGTCAACGAGCCTAGCCGGACAACGTAATGTTGGCACTAAAAGTTCGAGAGTTTGGAAATTCACTAAGAGACGTCTATCTCAAAAAAAACTTAAGTTAATAAATCAGTGTAGAAAACTACAAGAGGTAAGCACCTACTCTTCCCTGCGCTTGCAAAACTCTTGCAAAACAAGTCTTGCAAAGGCAGCGCAGTAAATCTCTCAAAGAGAAGAACAGCAGTGATGGCTGAATCTTCAGAGAATCTGAGGAACATCCATAGCGTCCACTGAAACTTTGTCGATTACAGGACAAATATGCTCGCACTCCGATACCTGGATAGAACAGCTACGACCTGCAGGCAACAAGGGAAGTCAACCACGAATTCCACCCCGATTTCTTCAATATTCGAGGCTATCTGCCTACACATCGCATTAAAAAAGATGGATCTGTTTTGTCACCAATTCTCCTTTCCGATTGCCGACAAGTTATTCTGTCGATTATACATCTAGAGCGCCATTTCTCTGGTATTACACCTGAACATCTAGATTTACCACCAATTCTGATCAACTCCTCTTCTGGATCAGCTCTTCACACGTTATACATCAGAAAGCAAGATGCTCACTCAGTAGAAGATCCACAAATCGGAGATCATTAGCCAGCCTGATTGCTGTCTATCGTCTATGAACTCCAATCCCTAATAGTTTTCGCAAAATTAGGAATGAAGGATAGCCGTGCGGAATAAAAAAGAGGGTTCTAAGGAGAATTCAGGAAAGGAAAGAAAATTAACATGACAAAGAGACTCACTGAAATAACACAAAAATACAACTGAGAGCTTCGTTTCTCTTTTTAGACTTTTTAAAACCTAATACCAAGAAGGTCACAGGAGGTATGGCAGCCATGATGTCCCTACTTGACACGTGAAGATTTTTGTCAGCTATATAACAACTTTACAGCCAGAATTTTGCAGTGTACATCGATGATGTCACGGGCTGATGTGGAAGAATGTTTATCAACTTACCAAAGTTGTTTACATTCACTCTTGAGGATATTATATGAAAGTAGGAATGATATCAGTCAGGAATGAAAATCAATATCCTACGACAACCATTTTCGTTTTGCTGATGCTCTAAAAACAGCAAGAGGATCTCGACCTCATAGTCAGATTTTTTCAACAAGATCTTAGAAGAAAAATATAATACTCTTCGAATTCCTTGAGTGGATTGAATAATACTTTTTGTTGATATATCTATCTATATGATCTTATAAACTGATCTTGTTGAACCGATGCGAGGTTGGTAGACGTCTTCGTTGTCGTCGCTGTTGTTGTTGTTGTCGTTGTTGCTGGTGTTTTTCAGCCCCACTCGTAACAGCACGGCTCTGAAGATGGCGAATTCGCCGAAACGTCAGCCATCGACCAACAACTCCAACGGCAACGACAACAACAACAAAAACAACGAAAATGAAAACCTATACCAACACCGCATTGGCTCAGCAAGATCAGTTCATAAGGTCATGTAAATAAATATATCAACGATCTATACCGAGGTTCATAAAAAGACGGTCTTTTGAATATTTTTTGCATCTACAGTGACCGATAGTCGAACTATCAGCCACTGAATGATTTCAGTGTTTTTCTTCGTGCGGACCAGTGGAATTCGAAGAATTTGGCCGATGGTACATTTTTTGTGTGGGCTGGATTCCGCTCTCCCGTCAATTCACTCTGAGCAAGTGTTTAAGTAAGGAATTCCTTTGTGAAAAAGACAAAGGTAATAGTCAGAGATAAGTCAAAGGGGCCCACTACCTACATATTTAGGGAAATAATTACTAGTTATCGAGTAGAAGAATTCTTTCTCATCCGTTCATTTCTTACAGTTAACGAAGATGGATAGTCCTCTTTAACAATGAACTCTTTGATCAGCATGCTGCACCCAAAGAGACCCAGAGACCAGCGGAAGGATCCCGCTCCATTGGTTATCACAAACGATACATAAAACTATTGAAGTTATCTCAAGCTTATCAAAGAAAGAATATGTATTGAAGTTATTGTCATACATAGATAGCTTTGCCACATATTTTCAGTGTTTCTTCCTCTTAAATCTGTTGATCGAAAGTTACAACATTATAACAAGTTATAATAGTATGGTGGCGTGCAGTTTGATGAAAGAACAGGACTACTTGAATACGAAAATCTTCACTCGATCGAAGCTCCACTTCAATGGTTTCGACTCTGTGCGAGAATGGACAACCATATCGCGAGTACGGCCACTTGTGGTCCATCTACTTGAATCAGTTCAACTCTAAGGAAGGCGAAGACTTTGGGACGTTAACCGAATAAAACTTTCTTTATCAACCACTTATTAGCTTAATAATCGAAGAATTTGTGGATTATCCCAATACGGTTTGCTATCATGCATTAACTGAACTACTCCCATTAGAAAAAGAGTGGTAACATGTTTAAAATGTCCTGAACTGTAAGAATATTTAGTGGAACAGACCTAGGGAGAAAGACATACCAATCGAAATTTCCGTTTGCATTCCTATTCATTACTCCTTGAGCGGTCTATATCGACCTAAATGAGCATAGTAATTTGTCATTAGAGGAAAACATTTGTTTCCACGAAACCACATTCACCTTACAAGTCATCTAAACGGATTCCAACCAAGGATGCTCCCTACCTTCTAAGAATTGTACCGTCGGAATTATTCGTGAAACTCTTAAGTATGTAATAACACTGATGAACGTTGTTCACACGAAGTGTTTGTTCTTGTTGAGACGGCACTACTCGTTGTTATCATGTAATAGAGTCGTCATCGCCAACGTTTCATAAAGCTTGGCCTTCTTTAGAGCTTGGAAAGGATATGCTTCCGTCTAGCCTTTTTTCACAGTTCTATAGCCTCTATGAAAGCTCAAGGCTTTCAGGCTTGCGTTTTTCTTGCTTTGTTAAATCCCAGTAACGGTAAAGTTTTTCAAAAACCTCTGTGTAATCCAAAATTTCGAATAACCTCGAGCACCTCAATGAACACGTGGTTAAATAACCACGATTTCCAGAGAGGTCGAATAATGTGGGTGAAATCATAAACGTAGTTAGAATAATTAAAGCTCCCCAATGATCTCGTCTGCTCCTTATTCCACCCTTTACTGGCAACGATAGATTGTTCGACAGCTCCGAAAAAAAACGAAATTATTGGTCGTCCGTCCACCAAGGAGTGGACCATTCCTAAATAGGCACTGTGACCGAGGAATCGCTACTGCCCTATGAAAATGCAACTTTTTTAAAAAATCAACTCCTTGTCATCCCCTAGGGGAATCGGTTTGACAAAAGTGGCAATATTTCTCTGAAGTTTTTCACCGCTCCAAATCCGGGTGGGGATTGCTGAGCGGTTAAGTGGAGAACCCAAATGTATTTTTTGCTGTTCAACGGGATACACGTCAAGTTGGGCAGGTTAAATAGATAAACAAATAGACGGCCTATTCTTGTATGTCATGGAAGCAACAGCACTTCTTTCATTCGATTCGTAGGCTTGCAGCTATGTTCTATAGAGGTGAAGGCCTTTATATGTGAATTCAGCTTCGTTATCTTCCTATTTAATGCTGCTTTAACGTTGCTTTCTCCGGAATGCTAAAATAACCGCGATAGAGATTCTGATCTCGATGGGCTGAACCTCAAGAGGATGATAGATCTCTCTGAGATAACTCCTCGAAAAAATAGAAGGATATGTTTGCCATGTGTGGAAACCAATGCTTTGGCGACAACGTGCAACCTATAGAAAAATTGGACCTTATAAACCTCACCATTTCCTGGTTGTTCACTTCACTGACTAACGATGCCTGCGAAGAATAGAAACAATTTGTTTTGAATTTCCCAGCTTGTCAATTGCGCTCGGACAAGATAGTAAGCTTATAAGCATATGGATGATTGTCGCCTAGCAGATTATATATATATGCATATATATACATATATACATATATATGTGTATGTATATATGAACTCAAAACTTCAGCAGAGTGTCAGTTACAAACGAAAGAAGAATTTTCGCTGAAAACCGTGTAATGCTTAGAAGACTTATTGAGAACCAATGCAATTTTTTCACTGATAAGTAGCACAGTGAACGGGTAATGCAGTGATACTAACGACATTCATTACGTGGACGGATTAACGTGCCAATGTCCTGGCTCCACTCCGCTACAAGCTACCTAAGCCTATCATGCCATAGAGATGGGAAATTGGTGCCAGACTTGTCTGAGAAAAGCCCACTCTCTCTTATCCATGTGGAAACTCGCCAGTACGGCAATGTCAAGATTACAGAGAAAAAGCTCGACCACTATTCCATGAAATTCATAAAGTAGCAAAGATCCTCAAGGGGCAACCGAACACGCAAAAACTTGGAAGACCCTTGTGGGTAATGAATGCGAGTGGAAAAAGTGCTTGGTTCATCACAGTGTGACATGTCTCATGTTGGCTCCTGTAATAACAGAAGTAGTAAGTTAGCGCGAGGTCCTAATAAAGAATTCAATGTCATTCAGTCACTTTCACTTATTTCTAACCCTAGACTAAATGTTAAATTTTCACTTTCTGCTATAAAGTTTCTTTCAAAACTATTTTCATTCCTTAATTAGATCACATGCTCATTTGTCGATTTTGAACTAACCCTTGCTGATGTTCCTCCATTAAGAAGTTCCTTCATGACGAAATTGTGAAAAGACCTTCAATTTCGATAGCAAACTTACGACAACGGTTGGGTCAATCTCTGCGACCTTGATATTGGCAATTAATAAAACTGATTATCGTTTGAAGGAAGTCTAGCTAAGAGTAAACCATTACCAGCATCCACCACCGTCTTGGTATCAAAGTCGCAGGGTGGTAAATCTTCCTCTGATCCACAAGTGGCTGCGACTGCCTGTCATGGCGACGACCTGGGGTAGACTTTAGCCAGGCTGCCATCGGGATTTCAGAGAATCACATTTGCTTAACCAGCAAATCTCAGGAAATTGCAGATTATACTGGGGCCCGCACAACCAGTGAGGACGGGCCATTCAAATATCAACTAAGTAGGATTACCGTTAGATAGAGAAGGTGCGACGAATAATGTACATATTTACAACTACATGCCTAAGGTAAAAACAACGACGTGATTCAAAGCGCTACAAAATCAAGCGGCTTTATTACTGGATCCATCTGGTACGCAGTAAAAACACACAATTCATTCCTGTCTTCACTTAACTCCTCGACTACCACTTACATCTAGTATAACGTTCACACAACATTATTATTCTGATTTTCCTATTTGTTTATCTTATTTGAATAATAGGAAATGGTGAGCTCAACCAGAGGAATGCTGAGATGTGAGCGAAATTGGGGAATTTCAAGAGAGCTTCGAACCCGCGATTACCCATACCGCTGCTCACGTGCTGCCTACCACACCAACCCAGGTCTCTGCTCTACCTTCCTCTAAGCCAGTTTTCTGCTCTGTCAATGCTATGTGCAAACATCTGTCAACGGAAATGGAAGGCAAAGAAAGAGAAAGATTAGTCCTGGCTTCGGTTAGTGGGGTGGATTGCACGTAAGCCCACAGTAAAGGTAATTGCCGGTTCGAAGCCCAAGTGAGCTTCTAATTTTTCCTAACATCTCATCATCCCTGTGGTTGTATTTCGTATAATACCTTACCGTAAAAAAAAAGACAGATGACAAATAATAGATGAAAGTTAAAACGATGATAATGTTCTTTTCGCAAGAAATACAAGTAGTGCTTGGAAGATAGAATATTTATCCTTCCGTAATTTCCAGCGAATTCTGTAATGAACAGTTGCCGATAAGAAAGTGCCTAAGACACCATAAAGCATTGTCATTGCAGATCACTGTGATCAGCCAAATCGGATTATCACTGTTGTATTTGCAGATCTGACATAGTCACTTGAAAACATGACGATGACCGTTCATTTCTATATACTCGTTGGCTACAAGTGGTTCGCGTAAACTAAACGGTAATTACTTGATATTACAACCATGCCAAATGACTACCAGTTTGTAAGAAATACTTGGAATTTTCAAAGCATTTAAGGCTATGGAGCAACTACCGATCAAACGTAGTATTTTTAGACTATGGCGTCAGATAGAAACATACCGACAACTGTTAAATTTGCCTTAGGAGGAGCGGCTGGGTGAGACATGTTAAGCCATAGTTACCAGCTTACTCCGAAGTTCCCAACGTTATGAAGCTGAATCCCCAATGCCAGTACTTAATTTCAGGGTTGGTGCGACGTTATTAGTTCATCCAACGGATTTTCTTAAATGTCGAATGCAATTATCTTCAAGAAAAGGTAAAATTCAGTAAACACATATTATTGTCCGCTCAATTGCTGCAGTTCCACGTAATGCTTGGAAACCTGTGCTATTTGTCGTGGATGACCAACAGTGGTCGTTATTATATCGGAAAGTGAAAGCAGATAGTCGGCGCTCGAAGGTGGAAATTTGATGTCGCTCTTGAAATAGGCGAAAAAACCATGCGTGGAAAGCTCCAGTCGTTGTTGGATGCACTGAGAACACAAAAACCGTTCGAAGGAAGGCTTTGTGTAGAAGGCTTAACGCCAGTAGACGAAGAAACCCGCCATTTCAGTAATCCATTAACCAGTAGTAGTTAATGGTGCATCAGCAGTCAATAATATCTCACCTAATATCCTCAGTTTTACATTGAACGGCGGTATTTCATGGGTCCTGACACCATTAACTTCCTAAACTTTCATACCGAATCATAATCTCCCATAGATTAGAGAAATAAAAGCTCTCGGAGTAATCCCTGGGGAATGCGCTATACATTCGACTTCACCCAGCATCGTTAGAGGTGATTGAATGCATATCTGGCCTTCAAACAATGACTCGCGGTGCCCTACCGATGTACCAAGCCACTGCTGCTATCCTACCAGACAAGTCTCGTATCGATTTCTCGACCCCGCCCAGAGGGTTGGAGGGCTTGGTGAGCCTGGGGCGCGGTATCGATTCCCATATGTGTTGCAGGGAGCCTCTAACCACTGCGCTACACCGGCGTTGACAGCGCATTTGCAAATCACAGCAATTCAAAGAGACATGGGAATAATGTTTAACTGTAAAAGAAACTTTGTGACACGGTATCGATACAATTATGATTATGTATTTGAGGTAAAAAACAATTTAATTCGAGTTTCCACGCACTCAAGAGTATTACGAAAAACGAAGGACTATTAGCAGTGTATAACGGATTGAGTGGCAATCTTCTCAAAGAAACCACCTACACCACCACTCGTCTGGGGGTTTTTACATGGCTTCTCGAATATTTCTCAACGTGAGCAAGCTTTTTATCGAAGTTTAGAAGATCTCTGAGATCTTATAAATACCGCAGCAGTGATTTGGTTGAAACTGAAAGTGGATGACACCCAGTTCAAAACCGTGATTTGAAAGGTGTTATTATCCAACGTTGTGAGGAAAAATGATGATGAAAAAATGAGTGGGTAAACTTGCTTGAATGGTGGAATGAATTCCCTTAAAAAACCAACCGTTAAAGCTGCAACAAATTTTTATTTGTCGGATAATCTCATGGTTAGGCGAGATTCTCTGAGTAATAGCTAGTGCCTTAAAGTAGATAAGAACACATTTAAAAATAGAGAAAAAAGATGAAGAATAAGTGGAGAAATAGAAAGTGCTGAAAGTACACGAAAAAATCATTTACAAAAGAAACAGCACAGTGAAAGCAGTAAGGTCTTGTCTGGAGGGACGTTTAGGACCACATGCATATTTTACGATTCACAAGCGTGTTAGAAAAAAAACGCGTTGCTCTATTTTCTTAGCGTTCGCAGACACTCTTAACATATTTTGGAATAAGTAACGAGATCTGAAATCGTGGATCGTATTTAAAACCAGTCCATGTTATCAGGAAGGATAAACCAGTATCATTCACGAAAAAGGCTGCTCTCGGAGCCACGGCTGGCGCTTGCGCTGCAGCGGTGGGCACTCCGGCAGAAGTGGTTATCATACGGATGTGTGGTGCGTTAACTGTATTTACGTCTTCTACAGATTTACAACGGTTCTTAAGCAGAAACTAGCGACTCTGTTTAGCACTCTTGCTATGAATGATACCCATAGGTGTCATAATGGCCCTGCGGGAGTGGCCCAGTGAGCACAGAGAAAAATTACGTGGCGTTCATTCAACAGAAAAAGCGAAATTAGGCATCTTCGTGAGAATGTTAAAGCATACGCAACCATGTTCATGAATGTCATTGTGTGTGTGGGTGGCCAGATTGAACCGATATGCTTTAATCAATGATGACTTGTGCGAAGGCACTAGGCTATTAAAACACTGGTTATTCACGATAGCTGACGTTTTAAAGGCTTCCACAACGTTAACAGAATAGTCCGAAACCTTAATTTCAATCGTTGGAGACAGAACTCTCCGTTTTGCATTTTATAATTCTTCCACTTATTAGTGAAACAACTACGCAACATGCAATGCAATGCGAATGCAACAAGGAGATCACCTTTGTAGTTTCTCAATACATTGGAGAAGCAATATATCTAAGAAAAAGTATACTACTTTGTATAAGATTCCACTTACTATCAATACTTTTTAGTGGTAGTTTATGATGTGAAGTGCAATCACATGGGTACTGTGATGTGAGATAGATATGGATACTCTGTACTGATATAATACACTAAGATATGTGTACTGATATCGACGAGATAAGCAAAAACTAGTTGAGAAATTAGGGCATCTACTGGTGTGGTGCGTAGCACGTGAGCCACGGTAAGGGTGATCGCCGGTTCGGAGCCTACTTGAGCTCCCGGGTTTTGCTCATATCTCAGCATCTTTGCGGTTGCATATCCACTTTAACTGTAACTTGATGACGAAGTCTGTCTCCTAGATGAAGTCAAGGGTTACCAGCTGCCAATTAATAAGCGATGTGAAACGATTCCACAATCTCTGCAGATGAGCAATAATATTCAAGCGACGAATGCATACGGACACCACAACGAAAACAACTTTGGATGCTTTAAAATTTAATGATTAGAGCCGACCAAAAATCTTTAAGGTGATGGAGCTTTCCCACCAGAACAAAGACGAAACTACAAACATGCTTTCCATGCTCTCTCACAAATCACCAGAACAGAAGGACTGAGCACACTTTACCGGGTAATAATTCCAGAGTTGAGGCACTTTTAATGAGGCGCCTATTTTATGGACCCATGTTTACCTTAATTTTAAAATTAAAGACGGGTCGACGAATAATGTGTTTTTCAAGGGATTTGGACCAACGGTGGCACGTGCAATGGTGCTAAACGGGTCTCAGTTGTCCACCTACTCTCAGACGAAACAACTCATATTGACAAGCAAGAAGATTGAAGACGGTAACAGCACAGTATTGATTTTATAGAAAGAAATCGTTACGTAGGATTCTAGGGGACATCATCAGAGTAGTTCGTCATCATGATACTAGAAGTTTTTTCCTTTATGTTCTCGTGACTGGGAGCTGATGCTGGGTCTACCGTTGCCTTTCTCTCCTGTTATTTAATAATTTTTCGATAAAAATACTTGGACGGAGAAGAGAAAGAATGGAAATAGAAAAGGTCCCTCACCTTTAATTCCTTATTTAACTCAATCGCATGCCACATTTGATGACAAACTGCAGTTCGTATTAAGAATGAATAGACTAATCTTGATAATAAAAGCATTGAAGAGATGCAAAGGACAAATAAAAGAAAGAATGCTCTAGTGAGGTGGTTTCCGAAGTTATCGTGTTTCGTTTTTTTATCGTTCGCTACAAAATTTCTTTTTAGGGATTCTGTGCCATTTTCTATCATCCATGGTATCCGGCCTTGCAGCAACAGTAACTTCGCTTCCCATTGATATGATTAAAACGAGGTCATTAATTATTATTTAGAGATCTGGCTTTAGTCGTATAACATCGTATTCATGTTTAGAATCCAAGCCATGAAAACAATAAATGGTGTGCCAGAATATAGTGGTCTGATGGATGTTTTCAAAAAGGTACCTTCCAGCCTCTAAATTAAACCACATTCATCACCGCTCCAGGTCAAGCGAGCCTCTCATCCGCGAAGCTCCTTCAATCCACAAAGGCTGGCGATTGTTGTTTTAGAGACCTGAGAACGCAGTAGTACAGCTTATCGGGAATATCAGTGAGATTCGGTCCGACCACTGTTTAATGGTTTCGAGGGTTTTGTGAAGAAAACCAAGATCTCCAAGTATGATCTGAATCCACAAGCAAATACAAAGACTTTCATGGATAATGGATGCGAGGAAACGAAACGAGTGAAAGTGTAGGGATCCACAGAATACTTGACGTCGGGTTATGTGAAAAATCCTCCTGGCTTTAGTGCCGTTCCAGCTGAGGTGTAGTAGACAATCGACGAAATTACATCAACTTCGTAATGACTTCGCCTTTTCAGGTTCTATATAACGAAGGAGTGTTGGCATTTTGGAAGGGTTTCACACCGTACTACATGAAACTCGGACCCTACACAATTCTGTCGTTCGTTTTCCTTGAACAGTTCAATGCAGCCTATCTTCGACAATTCGTATACAAAAGAAAAAGAGAGTGAACTGGAAGTAGACAACACTTTATGCATTTATTTTTTTTTATTTTTCTTAATGTCTCTTAATAAAAATGGTGGCATTTTTTAACGCCTTATATAGAGAAACTTTCACACCAATACTCTTTGAAAGGTTTGCTCTCACCAACTGGTCGTATTTCCTCACAAGTGGATAACTTAGGTGAAAATTACGTAACTTTCAAACTGAGCAATAAGAGTATTTGTAAGCTAGTGAGTAGACGAGCACCCCGCTTCTTAAGCAAACAGGTGATTCTAACGAGCTGTTTATCGATGGACATTCGTTTGGTGGACTTTGCTGCGCTCAGAATTGTACACAGCTCACAGTGATATGTAATCCACTTAATAAGTACTTTCACAACACCGGTGGAAAAGCCCAAAACATGACAATCCCCAAAAAATACCATCAAAGCACCTACGATTCTTTTTCCGAGCTGTCTACTTGCTTGGTAAACGAGATCAAGGGACGCATGATTTACTTGAGGTGAAAAATGTGCCTGTCTCAGATCAAAAATGAACCTGAGGTATGAGAAGAAAATGAACTTGTAGTTACCAAACTTTATTTAGTGCTATTTATGTTGGAGACTTTTATTGAGGGATATCCCATGTATTCAGCTCCATTGAGTAGAGGTGATTGAATCCATATATGGCCTATGCAATAAGTTCCGGTAACCAGTCGATGATCGAACCAACGACCACGTGTATGGTAGTAAAGTACTCAACCACTGCGATACATGTACCGTCATGGTCTCTAATATGACTGCCCAATACATAGAATCACGGAGAAACTACCAGCGTGATAAAAAAGGCGAAGGCATGTTCTCAGATGCAGTGTAGATGGTTTTCTAAGTCCTGCTTGTCTAATAGATTAACAAAATGGGTAAGTAACACTCTCTTCACATTTAAGAAGACGTAAATAGAAAACTTAATGCTGAAGCAAATCCTGAACAACATATTGGGTGGCCTAGCGATTTTTTTAACTTGAGACAAGCACGCCACTCGTCTCACGTGAACTTCAAGCAGGTACTCTCACGAAACTGTTAAATACACAAGACAGGAAAACAACTGGTGTTTCAAAGAACGTGTTCACCGTACGATTGAAAACTAGCTATTGATACAACCACAACGCTGAGATATTTGCAAAACTCCGAACCGCAAGGACCGTAGGTGTCCGTGGTGGAGATCGAACACACTATAATCCTTTTCGGTGGCTAACGCGCTCACCACCACACCATGCGAGTCCTTTTTCGCCTGTCTCTCAGCTATCAGCCTCTCAGATTCTCTGTTGGCCGGCGGCATCAGCAATCACCCGTCAACGGTATTGATCTAGGGAGACCAAATCGGCAACGAACCCAGTTAAACTGAGGCTGTAGTCGAAATCACAATGTTGACTTTTTATTTACTGCTTATTATCATTTTTCACGATAGGGTATTACGTGTGATAGAGCCATTATCACACGTAATACCTTGCCTTGAAAAATTGTAATAGGTAGTAAACAAAAATGCAACTAGCTATTGAGTTTTCCGTTGGGGGTGTGACGGTAACTGTCCGAATATACCGCTAGTTTAACCATTTCTAAGCTCTGGAGAACGCGAAATCCGCGGAAATGTTTGCCATCGATAAATGTCAACAACCTAATGTCAACTCATAAGGAAAATGGAAGCCCAACGTACATGGTCCAGAAGAATTCAGCCTTAGGAACTTTTAGGCTCGGTTTAGGTAAAAAAAAAAAGATTTATCGAATGATGAAAGTGACGGATAATATAGTCTCTGGTAGTAAAAATTATTCAGACAGCAGTTTTTCTAACTCCGCTCACGACTGTACGGAACTTTCCAGCACTATAGAAAATCTGAAATCAATGAAGTGTGATGTAAAAAGTAAACCATACACTAGGAACCACTTATATTAAAAGTTATCACTTATTGCGTTCCATCTTACCTTCTCCATCATTCCCATAGGGAGGTCCTTAGCATTTTTGAACTCTTCTTGAACATCCAAGCCTGCGGCCTCCGCCATTTGCCACTGTAAGTTAGGAATGATTGCTAGTGTTTCGTTTTTGAATTCAGGAAAAATAGTTGTTCAAATGCCAGGCTTCAGGCTGTGAGTTCATTCAAGCTTTAGAAGAGCTCATATACTTTATTTGGGTGGATTTACTTGAAGGATAGATTACTGACACAAAATTTCAAACAAGACTAACTGTATCGGCCATGGTGGCCACAGCAACTCTTTTAGCCACAGGCATAGCCCCGTAAGGTGCAGAAAAGATGGAAATCAAATGACGGGTACACACAAGCAGAGTAGATTTGTACTCCTTTTTCTGAAATGTCCCACACTCTCAGTTAAAAATAACATAAAGAATTAGCCACCTAAAAGAAACAAAGAGCTTAAATACCCAATGAGCATATTTAACTTATGAATTTGGTAACAAAGTTTTAGATGCAACAAGCTATAAACAGCTCGTCTACGTAGAGAGACAGCAAAAGTTTTGAAAAGTTAAATTTCAAAGCCGAAGAAATCTATACAAAGTGTGTACGAGTCTATCAGCACTTTTTTACACTCATAGTGGTAGTTTTCGACCATTTGATTGTATATGGAGCCAGGAGCAATCGCTGTGGAACTCACATTCAATTTCAATAGGTCGCGAACGATCTCCGCTTGCCAATATTCGAAAAACGTTGAAATTTTCTCTTGTGGCAATAGGCTGCACAGCGTCCGACCGACACGAGCAATGGAATCGTAGTTGGGAAAATGGAACTGACGAAGGTAGAAATATGTCAAAATCTGGAAAGTCTTTCAACCAAGATTGATATTGCCGAACACTAAACTTTACTCTCTTATGTCGAGAACGTTCCAGATGTAGAATTCCTATAGACTACCGTTCTCATATCAGATGCGTGTGTAGATGCAAGTATTAAGCGATCCTCGTGAGAAACCATTAGTAATTGTTCCGAGGGAAGTGACATATGTGTGCGGAACACAACCTGTAAGTGAATTTTGTTGATATGTGTCGAAAAGTTCCGCTCTTTAAATGCCACTAGATCGTGCGATCTCATGACAACCATTTTTGACATTTTTCTTTATTCTGGCCCACAAAAGGCAAACGTTTATCAAGCGAAAGGCGATCTATCAAGTCAGTACACTTATCCTTTCAAACAAGTCTGAAACCAACTCCAGATGAAAGGCTTGATGAGGCCGGAGGAAGCAACGTCGTATGTATTTCAGGTCACCTCTAACCGCTGCACTACAAGCTCCCTATCATTTTATGTAGTAAGAAGCTATGATCTATCGAAAACCTGCCTCTAGTGTTGGACTGGCATCGGCAAGCACTTTGCGGTGTACGAAGTACTCTCTTGGCGAGCCATCGGCCACCGTGATCACCCAATCGTAGCCTGGTGGCTTTCCACCTGCGAGGATCGTGGCTAAAACCTTCTCAGCTGCCGGTGTTGTTGGTGGCTGTTTCCTAATTTGTCACATAGTGAGAAACGTGGAAGTAAAGGAAAAAAGGAAGAAAAATGCGCACATACAAGTTAAGATCAATAAGCTCGTCAAGTAGAAAGTACGAGGAGGGGATTGTAAGCAGTACTCTCATTGTTAAGGTCGGCAACTGGTCCATAATGATATTCAGTTTGCTTAGTGGCAGCAACGATTCAGCAACGAAACACTCATCGCTTCTCGTCAGAGGAACTGGAAATTTGTGGGTGCTTCATAAGAATTTGAATGAAATAAAAATACGTGAAGGAGAACTTGCAAAACATACTCATTCACATGGATCATTCCTATCTAACCATTGCACTACAAGCGCTCTATCACTTTATGCAGCGAGAAGATCAGCTACGGCAAGAAGAAGCTCATTGCGGCAACTTACTTTGTACTTCAGATTTTCCTATAAGGGTCAGATAGATATCCTTTACTTCTGGAGGGTACTGATTAGGGGGACAGTTGTTACCCAGACCTGAAAATTTCTTTCCATCAGTTACATTGCATCCATTATACAGTGAAAAGCTTCATTGGAAATACAGAAGCGTGCAGGATTTACACAGCATACCCTATAATAAATGCCCTTATTTAGGAAGACAGAGATGTGACGCAGCTTGACGACACAAATGAGATTCCATAACATTAGGCTGATCACTTTCACGTTAGTCAGATGTTATTCTGTCCGTTACTACTTTCACCGACGAAACGTATCACCGCCACGATAGGTATTTCATGAAGTTGCTCATTACATAGGCAGATGAAAACTTGAATTCGTGCTTTATTGTAACGTTGAGGCAACATTTGTACAGCAAGGTGCAAAACAATACAACCCTCCCATAGGTTTAACTTTTTATTTACAGCCTATTATTTTTTCAAGGTAAGGTATTATGTGAAGTACGAATACAAGGACGTTGAGGTACTTTCAAAACTCAGACTCTAGGCCATCTTCGAAATCGCGACTACCTTTTCTGTGTTACCCACTGTACCACCGAAGCCGTTGCTTTGCCTTTCTCTCATTCAGCCTTCTTTTCTCCCCATAGTTTTTTCAGCCATTGTATAGTCTGAAGAAGTAGCTATCTCACGACACATCAGCGAGTGTTGATTAAACATTTTTCGACAGATCGTAGTGCATTCGTTAGTCGTATACTCAGCCTTACGCACTCAGTAGACTATACTGGATACTCGTATTCTGCTTGGACTCGTTATCACTGTGTTTAGCAATTACCATCGCTCGGTTTACAGCCATAGGACTGCTGCCGCGGTCGTATAATTTGCGCCGGAACATTGTTGATGACATCGGCTCGTAAAGACGTATACCAGCAAAAAGATTACTGCGTGGATCCAATTTGAGGAACGATCGCTCTTTCACTGTTATCATAACGAAGTGTACACCTTAAGCTGTTGTAGGACTGCATATTGATTCATAATGGAATGATTAGAAACAAACTGCAATTAATTCAGTTTAATTTATGAGTAAACACGTGATTGTTAACAACAATTATTGATTTATTCAGTACAGTACTAGCTGTACTGAACAACTCAATATTTGTTGCTTCTGCGACTTCACCTTCTTCAAAGCTTTATAGACTCTCCAGTTATAAATGATCTAACTGTAACTCTATCTTTAACTGTTTTGTTTAAGTTATGACTGTAACCGTAACTACAACTGTAACACTTATACCTTGTTACTGTTGACTATGCGAATGAAAATGTATGTAATGACTTTTGTCTGCTGAGGTTATGAAACTGTTTGATTGAATGGATTGCGGGTCGATTTGACCCTTCCATGCTCTAAAGGAGGCGAAACCGCAAAAACGTCAGCCAGTATTGACTGAATAAATCTTATTGTTAACGATTTCGTATCTGCTCATCAAGAAAGCAGTGAATTACTCGATCAGTGCCGAGGTTGATGGAAAGTCGGTCATGGAAATCGCATTCAAATCCTTTTTAATACAATTCTATTGTCAATTCCAGTGCTTCACATTAGTTCAAGGCTGAGAACATGATGAAAGTATGATAGCAGGTTTGCTGTTATGTGAAAAAAACACTCACCTCCTTTCACTACCTTTGACTTCTTTGAGAAGGATGGTCCAATGGAAATCATTTCAAACAAGCACAGTAGATCTGAGATATGAATAACTACTGAACTGTCTTGTCTTAAAGATGTTTGTACAATTTATGGTAATGCCTTCACCATCATTTTCCTCCTTCATGACCGTCAGACCGTAAGCGTAACACCACAGGACATTCGCATGGTACACAGCCATCGGATTCGAATGGATTGTATTTCCCAGAGTCTTCATTTCCTGGGAATACAACATTTCTCTTGGTTTTCATATGTAGCTTTTTCCTCATTCATCTTTTTATTTGCACGTATGGACTTGAGCATTGCTGGTTCTCTAGGCTGCTGGGAGAATTTCGGTCTTCTTTATGAACTTCGTTGAATGCTAATGAAGTAGATTTTCCATCGAATCCTGGGACAGGAATGCTAAGGCGTTCCGTGGTTCTCACCACAAGCAGTAACCATCTATTTTGGATCGGAGGAAGCTAACCAGACAGGTTGGAAGTCAATATTCTGAAGTGGGCTGGCTGGGAGGAGTTCGTTGGCGCTATGAATCGTTCAACCAGGGTCATACGCGTACTGTTGAACGGCGTCTCTACTGCTTCACTACCAGCTCCTCTAATATTTTTAGCAAGAATAAAATTCGGAAAAGTACTTGTGAATAGTATTCTATAAGGACACCTTAAGGCCGTCTTTATGTACTTGAAAATCGAATTCAAACTGAAGCAACTCCGATCCCTGTTTTCCGCCTAAGTCATCAAATGAGCGTCCATCTTGATAATAGTTTTCGTAGGCTAAAACATAATTCATCTCCATATCAGAGCCAGTGACGGTCGTCTAGATGAAGCCTAACCATTTTCTTCATGGACAAGAACCTTTCTGCCATTCGTAAGACGAATTTCAAACGGTGATTGTGAACCACTCTGAAAATTTGTTCCATTTCATGCAAATCCCTCCGATTTTCTTTCTGCAGTTCACCAACCTCACCCTTCTTCGTAAAGTCGATTATTTCTAGCCCATCGACCGCTGGCACATCCATACTCGATACAACTGAGCCCAGCTTCAATACGTAGAAATGATACTACCCCATATCACAGATTATCAACAGACGTTTTGAACGAAATATCATTACATTTTTAGTACGAAAACCAATTACATCAATGTAAAACCACTCTGTTTGCCACTAATTTCTGAGTCTAACCACTGACTGGTCAAAAAGTGGAAAGCATCGTTCATATCGGATGAGTCGTATTATTAACGGAATAGAAGCGATAGAAAACGAAAGAACGAAAACAATGGTTTATAACGCAGCGTTAAACGAAAGGGGCGGTTATATCAGCGGTACTGATGCCGTTCATCACGGGCATGCTTCCCGTTCCGTGCTCACCAATGCTCCCATTCCTACGGGTTGGGAAATTGGTACCAGGCTCATCTGGTTTCGGCCTATTCTCTGCACTCTCTCTGACTTGGCCCGGCAAATAGCCACCTCCAATGGCTACGAAATAGTAACCCCACGAGATAAGTTTACAAGGAGAACGACGCGCCCACGCGAAACGCTTGGCCAAAACAAAATCCCGTTTATGTTGCCTTTTATAAGCGATGAAGTAAGCGCAGCTATAAAACGATGCTTAAGAAGGGCAGATCTAGAGGAATCGGTAGCGATAGTTGAAATACCACCGACTACTCTACGTCGCCAATTAGTTCGCAACCGCCTGTATGACCGTCTGTGTGAAACAACAAATTGCGTAATTTGCCCTTACGGCAGGGACGGTGATTGCATGAGTTCAGGTACGATATACCTGATCTCGTGTAACAATTGCGGAGATGAATATATTGGCGAAACGGGCAGACCTTTGTGTATCCGTATAAAAGAACACCTTGATGGCAAACGAAAACTAAGACGAAACACCCCACTAGGCACGCATAGGATACAAAAGCATAGCGAAGACGATTTTGAAGTAAAAGTCAATATCCTTGCACAGGAGTCCAAAACACCAGCGCGAAAACTCCTTGAGGCTTTTTGGATCAATGCCAAAAGCCCTACAATGAATAGCAGGGATGAATGCCCGGAGATCATACGCGACCTGATCTCGTACGTTCGCATCGATTTTTGATGTGGGATGGTGCAGTCGTCAACCACATGCGACTATAATCAGCTGTTCTAAACTTCCTCATTGGAAGTCACGAAAAAGCGGTGGGTTTTTCGAGAAGTTGTTGATTATGTAATTACCGGAGAGTTCTTCGTCTTTGTGTAAGTGTTATTGAAGCGTTTGGCCTAGTAGATTGTATATCAGTGTACCCTTCCAGGCTCTGAAGAAGGCGATACTGCCGAAACGTCAGCTAGCGTTGTATTGTATTGTGTTTTCTTTATGGAAGTAAATGTATGCTGTTTAAAAACCTCGCGATTGCTGAGCAAGAAAACGACACATTCATATTCCAATGCCGAGGTTAAGAGAAAGTCGATCTTGGGAACTATTCTCTGCATTCGATGTGAGAACGCTCTAGCACGGCTATCCTACGACTCCGCTGCCAAGTTGACGAGCATTCAAAGGCATCCATAAAGAAGACGAAAATCTTCAAGCAGCAACCGAACCAACACACAAAAAGAAGTTCGAAGACCTCCGTGAATGATGGATGTAAGGAAACAATTTAAACGAGAAACACGGCGGAATCCGCACAACAAATGTGAAGGTCGTGTAGAACAAAGAAAACCAAACGTACATTATTACTCCAATACTGGTACTAGTTTACTCCTAGCTAGGCTTCCTGATGGAAACGCCGGGCTCCTTCTCAGCTTGGAATGTCCTGCCAAGAGGATCCCTTCGCTGTATATCGCAGCCCGACAGCCAGGAACACCTCCTAGCTACGATGAGGCGGTAAACCGTTGGTGGAAGCACTGCAGCTACAGTCCTGCTTTTCCATGCCGTCCTCCTGTACCCTACCTGATGAATACAGGTGGAGTTGAAAGCTTTCTGGGTGACTTCCACTTTGCTAACAGAGCAATGAATGATCGCTATGTACAGGTTGTACAAGACTAGACAACTAAATTTTAGTGACTCATTTCGTGATGAGCATCTTGCGTTACATTAGGAACGGTCGTACTTTCATATCGATGACAACTCATTTCTTTGAGGAAAGTGGTAGTAGTGGGCGAAAAACACGAAAATAACGTATACGTTATTTCATCGACAGTTTCATGACATCGAACGCGAAAAGAGGCGTAAATAAACACATAAGGGATTTGCCTTGCATTCGACATTATTAACCACAGTCAAAGGTGACCGAATGCATATCTGGCCTAAACTGTGACTAGCGGTAGCCTAGCAATATATCAACCCAATGCTGCTATCCTCTCAGACAAATCCGGCACCAATTTGCCGAGCCCGGAGTAATGGAAGGCTTGCTGACTTATCGATGTGGTATCGAACCAGCGGCCACGTGTGTATTGCAGCGCAAATCTTAGCAGTCAGGCACATGCGCCCAATCATGCCATTACAATTGCAAATATGCTAGAAAATTTGCCGAACGGTTTATCATTAGATGCTGCCGTTAAAGGAATTATTGCTGTTTAAGCTTTTTGAACAAGGACCGTAAAGAGGGCACATATTTGGCAAAGCGTGCAAGATTTAGCCAAACTATAGATTCTAAAATAAATGCTCCTTGGCACAACGTTCAGAATGTGAGTTTTCTAAACGTAAACTGAATGTGAGCGCTGTTATTAATGCACACTCTGTAAGCACCAAGCCACTATGAAGAAGTTCCTTCAGTCGCTTTCCATCTTATAGTGTCGAAAAGATTTCCTTAAGAAAACCGTAACTTTTCCCCAACATCTATGTAGAGAAATGACCTCTCATGAGAGAAATAAGTGAGGTGGCAATTTGGCTGGTGTGACCCTTATACGGCTGACTTTCTCCCCGATGAATTCTTTTGACGCACAGAACTCTTTCCCCATATTCCTTGTAACTAGTCGATGGTTTAACCAGCACAGATATTGTTGCAGCCATCGTTAACCTTTTCCCGAACGAGATCATTGACTGATAATTCCAGTTCTAATGCTTAACTGTTCATCCTAATCGCTGTGATACATCAAGGTTATCGTATGGAGAGAGCGAGTACAGAAACTTGAGGTAGACTCAGCACAAGCCATTAAGCAATTCCAAATTCTGACAGCACTTTAGCCGTGTCCCCACAGTTACCCACAGCCTAACCCTAGAGCGATAGAGCAAACCTTCTTCCATTATTGCGTCATGCTCCTAATTCCTCAAGTACTTCAGTTTTCAAAAAATTACCATCCATTATCTAAAGACAAGCTCGTGTGGTGCGATGGCCGGAGGCCCCTGTAATACACATGGGACCGATCTCCACGTCCTAGACTCAGGCTCAAAGGCCTTCCATCCTTTTCCGGGGTCAGCAAATTGGTAGTAGACATGTCCGTGAGGATAGCAGCACTAGCTCGATAGATGCCGAGAGCATTATGCTCTTATGTAAAAACGAGCAAACGAGCAAGTCTGTAATCACTATGATATCGAGCGTCGTTGCACTCTTCAACCATGCTAGGTTGAGGGTGTGGCAGAGCAAACCACTGAACATGAAATATATTGGCAGAAACTCATTTCGTCCAGTTTGCCCCTGCCCGTCCTCACATTGTAGACATCTCTCATGCATCTCGGGTGTTATGTCTTAAACATCGTAGAGACGATTGATTGCACATTTCGCTTGCGGTGAGCTAACAGCGTGTCAGTACAGTACTTTGGCACGCACTGGCTCATCTTACTGCATTTTAATGTACAGTAACTTTTTCTTCGTTTTATCATATACCGTGACAGATGATCCAGTGTTTCAAACTGTCATGCACAGCTAGAAGACCGTCTCTTGACAATTGCAACCATGATACGATATTTAGAATTTACATTCAGTACATTCAGAAGCCTTTACATGAACAAGCATATGCCAGGAATCGCTGTCGCCATCTCAAAAACTTAGTTGGATGGTTGCAAACCTTCGTCCAATCCATAACGACCAGGGCGATTTCCTATGATAGGCAACTTAGTGCGCGAACTATATTAAACAACTAGCAGAATACCAGTCAAATGGAAAGCATGGTGGATTCTCCACGAATCTTCATGAACTCGTGCTGTCCAGTTGTCAAACCATTCTAGCAATCGATAGTGACTTTGAATCCTCCCTTGCTTCCATACAAGTTAATAATGTTAAGATGAGAACAATTACGCTTTCAACGTTTAAACAAAGTAATATACAAAACGAAATACTGAAGATAATCAACAGACGTGTGCTACTTCTGCACTGAGATACCGTACTAAGCATCCTTTCCAAGGACACGGTATGGAATACGTTTGGTTAAGTGAGTCTAGTCGATCAGCGCATAATGTTCATCATCTGTGGTGTTATATATATGACCTTCATTGACCAGAAACTGTAGATCTTTTCGCAGAGATTCCATATTTATTGCTCCAATGGCCTGAATGATTGGATTATTGAACAATATTCTAATATTCATTAAATCGATAACGACCAACCTTTTTAATCTCGCTTTCCGACAAACCAATTGCCTCATAGTTATCTTTTTCACGTTGAAGAAGGTCCATAATCTGAAAACCAATGAATCACTACTATCGCGATGATGACTTCTTCCAGTATATTACCTTGCCCCTCTGGCCTACTAAGTTGTGTCCACGGCTCAGTGATGCCTGCCCAGAGACAGATGAATTAAAAATTCGCGATGGTTGGGTGCCAAACACGTTTAACGACTGAAACCGCCCATATAAAAACTTCCTGATACTTTTAGATAAGAAAAAGCCTTGAACCTCTTTTTCGCCAGCGCTAGGATTTGCATCTGAAGGAGCACCCGCGGCACAACCAACAAGACTTTGACCCATACCAGAACGTAAAATAGAGGGAATATTCTGAAACATACCCCTTGAAATCTGACGTATTTAAACAGAGACCTCTATGAATACCAAACCTTCTGGAAATAGACTTTTGCGACCTTTGCCTCAAGTCTGAATGCGCGATACTCCTTCTCGTCAATTACCTCTCTAATATTGAACGACATGATTCCTAATAAAGTTATATAAAAGTATAGAAAGCAGAGCAAGCATGAATATAGCAACGGAACGATTTCAGTGATAAACAGCAACAAATCCGTAATGTTCAAATTACCGTGCCTATCAGAAAGCGACCGCAGCTTCCCAACAACCATAACCTTAGTGCCCTCAACAAAGACTGTTGAGCCAAAGTCCATGTCCGAAACCTGACAAACACAGCAACTCCAGCAAGGAAAATGCCACACGAACGATTGAACTTTAATTATCAGAACCTACCCCATTATAAGTGAGCACCTCAAAGTCTTTACTCATATCTTCCGGATCACCCAAGACGTGATTAGAAGTGTTTTCCTGTTCCGCGGCTGACTTGACAATGCCCATCGTTAATACCTATGCTAGGTACAGCTATACATAAGAATTGAGGACATTCCAGCCACAACAATAAGAGTATCAATTTGTTTCATTGATAAGCTTATAAGAAGTTGTTTCCAATATTTATTTGACTAACGTTTCGACGCCTTGGTCTTCCTGGGAGGCGATGGTCCGTGTCGATGTCCACAGCTATTCGCCTTCTCGATGTGATGTCTTCGTCGCCTATCGACATTGATCTTCTTTAGTAAAACATCTATCGAATAAGGCATACTCACCCGGATATGTTCTTATATACAGGATTGTCCTTTCTGATAGTCGTGATTGTCTGGTGATAACTCGTTTTTTCCGGACAATCAATCGTTCAGAAGTTGGTATCATTACTAGCTAGCACAAGGCGTAACAATGTCATCATAATTGCATTATAAGAGCATCTCCGGGTGAGAATGCCTCATTCGAGAGATGTTACACTAAAGAAAATTCGGCTCGAGATGAGACCAAGATACCACCACATCGAGAAGATGACCGACCGTGGACATTGACTCGAATCATCGGCTCTGAGGGAGGCGAAGACATCGAAACGTTAGCCAAATAAAGATTATATATCAACTTCGTATAAGCTTATCAACAAATAAGGTAAACTGATCACTTATATCGAGGCTAAATAAGTCGGTTTACAATAAGAGCAGGCTTCGACATAACCCCAAATTCGATCTAATGAGAGCATTTAGTATTCCAACGTAACCTACCGTACTGAACGGGAAATCTCCAAGTTCGTATTTCTCCTCAACATTAGCAGAATCGTGTAAATCGCTAACAGTGACCGGAACTGGTAGTCTTTCGGCTACTCTCAGTGATTGGGCTTCCTTAGGTGCTGTAGTAGTAAATGACACATCGCCAGCCCATCCGCCGGCATCGGCCACTGAGAAACTCTCATTCCAAGCCATTCCTAGCGAACGAATGATTGAATTAACGGCATGAATTGCGATTAGACACAACGACAGAGCTTGAACACAATTACTAACAAGTCCGAACACCAATAGTAATGTGAGAACAACCAGCAATCTCTAACTCTGACAGTTTTACTGAGGTCTTATACTAAAAGGATAAAAAGGATAAAGCTTTCGGTATTGATCAATCCCTGGAGGCACGTACCAAGCACTCGACTTCATTAAGCATCGTTGGAGGTGATCGAATGCATATCTGGCACTTACATTGACTCATGGCGACCTACCGATGTATCGAGCTAGTGCTGCTGTACTCCCAGACAAATCTGGTACCAACTTGTCGACTCCAGAGGTATGGAAAGCTTGGTGGGACAGCGGCGCGGGGACTAATCCCATGTGTACTGCAGGAAGTCTCCGACCACTGCGCCACACGCGGTGCTATAGTAGTACACTTTACTCGTCTCTAGTTATGCACTATCTTTTTTCAGAAAGAGAAAGAAGAACAAGAATACATAAACAACAGCAATCCACCGAAATTGTGGAAATCCCGCGCTCTTCTGACCTAGCGGAAAACTCGTCCGCTCTCTGCTAACCCTTTTTGGAGCAGGTTATTATTCCCATAGCGGAAAACTATCCTAGCAGTACTGGTTTCCGTTCCCTGTATTGCTTTCTTTGATTGTTCGATGTCATTCGTTTCAAATAAGACGTCATTGAAAACGAAGAACTAGCGTGGTGTGGTGGTGGTGAGCATGTTAGCTTACGGAAAGAGTAACAGCATGTTCGTTCCCCACCGTAGACAATATCGGTCCAGAGTTTTGTAAATATCTCAGCGTCATTATGGTTATAAGATGTGTTTTTCAGGCACTTAATGACATTGCTCTCGAACCAGCTTCAATCACTTCGTACAGCAACTACTCGGCATCAAACAGTCGAGAGGCGACATGTTTCGTTGCTGTTTGAGAAGAAGGAGGCTCAGCAGCTAGACCGAGAATCTGCTTACAAGATTGGTACGTTTTCTCTTAGGACGGCCTTGAGCATCATTCTTTCGATTAGTGTGCTCAGTTTTTCTGAGCAATGAGATTAAGGTTGTGCTGGACTTCAAAAATTGAAACAGTTGGATTCCATATTCGACGAGGAGAACGACCTCTTCGATGAGTCTCGGATTCATTTTCAACGTTCTATGATAACTAAGGAAGAGAACTCTGTGCTCAATGAGAAGATTGAGAGGTTTCTGTTCCAACTTTCACCGTACATGCAGCATTTTGCCTGTCATCAAGTCCTGGAATGGCTGGTCTATAGATATCAGGTGAAAAGTTGCAACACCCATTCCACAGTAGTTTGCTGTTCGATATGGGCTGTATTCCAGATTTACGCGTATAACGCAGAGGCTATGATCGTTACGTTTCTTCCTTTCCATGAGACCAACATCTTTGGTCATATGTTATCCATAATTGACTACAACTTCAGTACCTCTAAGGATTGGGGTTTCTTAGAAAGCTTTCGTAAGAAGGAATATCCTGTGCCTTTCAGTGCGGTAAGTGATCTGGCTTTCTTAGACTATAAAGGGTTCAATTATCCTTACAGATTTTAAAAAATGCAATGTCAAGCACTCATTCTTTAATCACCAGAATTTCGGACCATCTCAATAAGGGAATTCAGGTAAAAAATCGATACTGGGTTGTAAATGGTTTTTTTGTGAGTAACTGCTTGTTTCTCTATAGTTCGCTGGGGAAGAGTTCCTTGAGAAGAAGTGTTACATGCTGTTTACGTTCTATGCGAAACTTCTAATTGCTGTTCTGGATGATTCGACAAAAATCAATGACGTCTTGCTGGCTAAGATAATCCCCCTTATTGCACTTGGGTTAAAGTAAGTCTATTTTACAGTTTTGGCCTATTAAAATTATTTCTGATTAGTTGTGAACATAATTACTTGGATGGTCCGTTCTCACTGGTTATGCGGACCCCAGCATAATTTCCACTTTTTCGAAGTTTTGCTGGTTTAGCTATTGTGGTTCCCTGGAGTTCCGAGGTCATTCTAGCCAAAGTCTGCCCAGATCATCATCACCACAGGCTGTCGTCGCCCTTGTGGATCAGAAGGATATTTGCCAGCGTGAGACTAGTTTCATATTAGGACGGTAGTGGATCCTGGTATTGGTTTAATCTTAGCTGGGCTTCCTGATGGAAACACCGGACTCCTCAGTTTGGAAGACCCTGCAAGAGAGAGCGGACTAATCCCGCCGCTGTATATTGCAGCCCGACGCCCAGGAACACCTTCCAACCATAATGAGGCGGTAGTTATTTGGGAGGAGTTTTTGAGCACATCTCAGCTTAAATGGTTTTTTTCTTTACGAAAGTACTTTTCTTTTAAGTTAATTATTACACTTACCTAGAAGCTCGCTTCCATCATTCCGGCAAGTGTCTTTAATGGTGGTTTGCAAGATGGCAGTCTCTACCAAGCTGACGCCAGATGTATCAGCGTCACTTGCAAAAATTCTTATAATGGTTCGTGTTACGAGGGCCGGATGTATGCTCAGCCTTTCAGTCGAAAGACTTTGTTTTAGGTAATGTTTCTGACCTGAAAGCTTTCAGAAGTTTCGCAAAGGATCGCTAGAAACCACATTGTCAACGCTTTGCGTTATATGTCAGCAGCAAACATTGAGCTCATTCTCAACCAAGTAAGTGAATCTCATGAATGCGTAACGTTTGAAATGGATCATACGTGTGACTGCTTCTTTCTTCAGAGCGGTGTTAAAGACATTACATACCACAAATGAGTTAACTGTATGGTCTACTTTGAAGGGCTTGTATTCAAAAACAGACTTAACCCCTGTGCTTAACCCTCTATGGACGACATTGTTCTCAATAGCAAATCAGGGTCGGCTTATATAAGTTGTATTCTGTTTTGCAATGACTTCTGTTAATCTTAATCTAATCACTGTTTCTAGAAGCCTATATGGCAGATCACAAGGAATGCTTACATGTTTTACAAGAAACTTCCGATCCACAGCTACTTCTTGGATCTCAAGCAGCTATATTTTTCTCTAAACTGTTCGAATATCCTGAATTAGAGGTTCTGTATTCCAAGAAAGAGTTCTGTAAACATGTGGGCAGCTTAGCAGCTAGGTTGTTTTTTTTTTATTTCTGCTCGTTGGAAACGACTTAGATGACCATGGTTTTTCCGGTTCTCTGACCAATGGATGGAAACTTGCTCGGAATGGGCTTCACGTGACGAAAGTGTTCTTAATGTCGTTGTGAAAAATTATCAACTAGAACGACTTATGGTGATTTATACCTTTCGTCTTGTATTTTAACAAACGTTTGGAGATCTCCTTTTAAGGTGGTATCACACGTTGATGAGAGAAAGAAACGAACACGTCGGCGCTCTGACTCCGTCTGCAGAAGGGCCTCTACTTCTCCACCGGCCGAGCGTCCTGCTAAAGTAGGGAAATCGTAAATGTTTTTTCATCAGATTCTATTTGTTTAATTTTAGTATTATGGTGATCTCTTGTTTATCTTTTACTGTTGTCTGTGTGAATTTGGATGGATTTCACGCTGTTTTAGCGAATATCAATATGTAGTCTCTGGTTGTGCTCGTGTGGGAACGGGATGTGTTCACAGGTGGCTTGTTGAACTAGTCTGGGCTGCACATGGGTTGTCTTTACTCTAGTCGACCTGGGACAGCTATACATACTTTGTGTAAATGTTCATAGATAAGATTACATATTATTTTATACAACTTATAGGGAATGTTTAGGTCGATTCGCTATGGGGTAGAGAGATAATCGCCCTAATTCATTTGTGTCTCAAGTGAAGTTGCTTTGACCCACATCTCAGTTCTCTATCAACATTTGGGAACAGATCACTTTCTTAACCTTTCATTTGCTACCTACTATAATTTTTCGCGGCAAGATATGATGTGAAATACAGCTCTTCAACGGTGCGAGATATTCGCAAAACTTCGACTCCAGGGCAGAACGAACCTTTCCGAGAGTCCGCGTATTACACACTGCACCACTGAGGCTAGGTAGAAAATTAGCTGAGAGAAACGCAAGGACTCAGCGATGCAGTGTGTGATGCGCCGACCTCCGGAAAGGGTAACCATGCTCGATCATGCTCAGGGTCCAAGTTTTGCGAATATATCAGCATTGTTATGGTTGCGTTTCACAGACTTCTTTGTATTACAACTGACTTAGTCGAGATCTCCCACATTCATATGACTCTGTTCACTTTGTGATTGGAAACAACGTTGGCTGCTAAGCTTTTTGGCACGAATCTAAAGACAACGTCGTTTGATTAACTAATATGTCTTCTTCAGAAAAAGAGCGCTCTTGAACGCGCAGAAGAATTGGCATCAAGTTCAGAGTTCTCTCGGCGACAAGAATTTGTCGGTGATCCTATTAAAAACGCTCGTAAATGGATTAAAATGGAAATGTGGGATAACGTAAGTTCTGCAAGCAATTTTAGTTCTACTTGGAGCTACTTCAATGTTAAGGTAGCTTGGGCTTTCGATGTAATGACCACACGCAGTTCGTATTTTGCTCAGAAACTTGAAGATGAGGTGGAAACTTTTGTTGTGGAAGTCATTCAGATGACAATTGGAAGCAAAAAATGTCCTGTGATTTCCCAAGCTCGTTTAGCTTTTGCCGAAGTGGGTTTAATTCTTGATAAAAATACATATTGTTTGTTTTCTTTATGTACATATTTGTTACAGGTTAATTTTCGGCCCGACTTCATCGTTGCACTTTTGTCGAATCATGAAGGGTGCGAATCATTGCCGAAAAAGCCCAGATCCGTCAACGTTCCTGATGTGGTTTCCAAGGTACTTTTAGACAACAAGCTGTGCATACTTGCATCGTTTCATTGAATGGATGATTGTGTTTCTCCTGCTTAACCTTGTTATTTTGTTGCACGTGTGGCGCAATGCTAGGAGGCGTCCTGCAGTACACATGGGGTCGATTCCCGCTCCCAAGGCTCACCAAGCCTTCCATCCCACCGAGGTCGGCGAATTGGTACCAGATTTGTCTGCGAGGATAACAGCATTGGCTCGATACATCGGTAGGCTATAGCGAGTCATCATTGAGGTCAGATATGCATTCAGTCAATTCCAACGATGTTTAGTGAAGTCGAATGCATGGCGCATCCCTCAGTGATTGGTCAACACAAAGAGCTTTATCGTTTTTTGTATTGATAGGAACAGATCTTTGCATTTTGTTTTCAGACGTTCGTTAATGAAACTAGCGAGGAATTTGAAAGGCGGCTGTTTTTTGTGCTTGAGATGCTTAACAACCGTGTAACCCCTATCGTGGACGCTCGGATTTTTCGCATTCTCTTTGGAATTTTGAAAGAGTATGCTTTTGTGAGAGCTCTTCTTTGCTCAGCAATATAATTTCTAAGTTCTCTAAGGTCCTGCGCTGGGAAGGATACCTTAGCAATGCAAACGGTGGTGTTGCTTCTGAAGATGATCAAGTCACCAGGTTTGTGTTCTTCAACATTGTATACTCCAATGTGTTATGGCTTGAATTTCGATGATTGTTATATTTAGGTAAATATGCGGTTACTTGTGCTGATCTGAACATGGACGTTGTTCTCGAGATGATGCGCACTACTCACAACCATCATATACTGCGAGAATCACTTCGTTTGCTCACTGCTGCTGTGAAATTATCACCTGTATGGTTGATTTTTTATTGTTGCTAAGTCGTTCTGCATGCACGCAATCTCCTTTATACCATATGTGGAATACTTACACCACTTTGATGCCTGGATACTTCAACGGCCGTTTTTGAATGAATGTGCAAGTCTCAGCATAATTTACATTTTTTCGGAGTTTTCCTGGTCTAGCAATGACGGTTCCCTGGAATCCCAAGGTCAGCCCAGCAAAAGTCTGTCCCAGGTCCTCACCACCATAGGCAGTCACTGCCGTTGTAGTTCAGAGCAAAACTTACTATAGTGCGACTAATCTGATACAAGGACGGTGGCGGATTCTGGTATTGGTTTACACTTAGCTGGACCTCTTGATGTAAGCGCCGTACTCCTTATCAGCTTTGGAGACTGCTGGCGGGAGAAATCCTCTCGTTGTACATCGCAAACCGACACCCAGGAATACCCTTCAGCCACGATGAGACGGTAAGTCGGTAGGAGGACTTATACCACTAAACACGTAAACTACTGATAATCGTAAGATGTTCACGGTTTTATGATATTTTTAGGCTAATGTTACATCTCATGTAATGTCTATTTTTACATTCATGGGAAGTGGATTACTGAGGAAAGATAATGAATTAACACTTGGGATAATTGAGGATACAGTTGAGGCTCTATTTGGCGCAATATGTGCGCAAGATGGAAGGGTAAGAAGTCGTTTATTATTTGTTATGACCGTGATTTACCTATAGCAGCTTTTGCAGACATTGCCATCTGAAATGCAGCTTCGGCTTGTTGATGTTTCTCGAGTTTTCGCTGCATCTGTTTGCGATATTCCGGCGCATCGTCGTACACGCATGGCAAATGCTATAACGCGAGCTGTTAAGCATATCAATGTGTGGATAGTCTCTGGAGTTATTTTAGAACAGTCAGTTTTAGTGTTACATCCGAAACCTAACGGGAAATGAAAAGAAAAAGAGCACGTGTAACGCAGTTGTCGAAGACGCCCTGCAGTAAACATAGAATCCATCCCCACGCCATGGGCTCACCAAGCCTTCCATCTCTCTGGGGGTAGCAAATTGGTAACAGACTTGTATGGGAGGATAGCAGCGCTGCTCAGTACATCGGTCGGCCACCGCGAATCATTATGAAGGCCGGATATGCATTCAGCCACCTCTAGCGATGCTTAATGAAGTTGAATGCATCGCGCTCTCCTTAGGGATTGGTCAACGCAGAGAACATTATTATTATTATTATCCGGAACATTCTTTACTGTTTTGGTAATCACTATTTGCTTCATTCGGCACATTGATGTTAACCTAGTCTAATTTGTCTAATTGAATTTAGCTTTTGCGCAAGATGGCAACGCGCAGCAGTGGACGCAAGTAAACGTTCTGCTGATCAAGACGCTTTCGAAGACCTTGCTTTAGAACTCTGCGTTGGACTCGATCCCGTTCACCAAGTAGGTAACCTGGGATTCATTTTGTGATTTCGTTGATTTAGATGGTATTTACTCCAGTTTTGCGTTGTGGCTGATATTGTGGACTTCATTATTAGGCTACGAGGCGACAGTAGTCCTCTGGAATCACAAGGAAGACCTCTCGATCAGGCTGTTTTTGACAGGTTAATATTCCCTATTGTGAACACTTTTGTGGACTACAGAATATCTTTTAGGTCCAAGTATTCGTTACCAAAGCTTAGACATTTTCGTTTCGTTATGATTGGACTCGTAGTGAAAATACTCAGTAATCGTGTGTTGTATGAAAAGGTAGTTCTCAGTTTTCATGTTTGTTTAGATATTTACAGAGTTAACCTTTTTATTTGCTGCCTACTACAATTTTTCACGGCGGGGTATGATGTGAGATACAAGTACAATGATGCTGAAATATTCGCAAAACTTGGACCCCAGGCCAGATCTAAGAAAGGCAAAGCAAAGCCAGCGGTGGTGCAGTGTGTAACGCGCGAGCCCCGTAAAGGGTAATCATACTTCGATCTGGTCTGGAATCCAAGCTTTGCGAATATTTCGTCATCGTTGTGGTTATATCTTACAAAGTGTTAAATGTTTCTTTTTTCTGAAGCAGAAGACAACTTCACACTGTTATCACTAGACGTTCTTTCATAAACTGAAGCTTTATATGGAATAATTAAGCAGATTTCAAGTCAAAGAAGTTCCTTTGTTAGTAAGAATTTATAAAAATTTCGTTTGAGAAACTTTGTTGGGATGGTTCATGCAAACAAGACTTAGATGGGTTTTGAACTGGTTTACTGCATTCTCATGTCTTGAAATTCAGTACTTGTGCAGTTTGACTGGAAATGTTGAATGTTTCTACTTTTCTTCCAAGGAAACTTTGCCGTGTAACCTTTTAATATCTGAAGTTTTAGATCAATCTGAACAATACTTACCTGTATTTTCTTCCAAGACCTTTATTTTCTTCCACATTAGATGTGAATTTGAATGGGCAGAAGTAAGAGAGTATGGGTCGCGCTTGTTGCCTCCTGAAAGGAAACATGCAATTTTACAGCTTAGTGAGATGGAGGACGATTCTTTGTTCCAACTGTTGCTTCCAATTGGGAAGCGTTTGATGACAACTTCAATAGAGCTTGATGAGTTCGTCACCAATGAACGCGATATAGCGGAGAAAGCCGAAGAGCATCAAACTCTACGCTATTGGGTTGCTTTGTCGGGTAGAGCTGAAAGCGTCTCCGAAAAGGTGAGTTTGCCTTTTTCCATCATTTTTTCTCTACGCTTACGCCAATTCTTACCCGAATTATCACGTGGTAAACAGTTAATACCAATTTTCGGTCGCCTTTTTATCCTGTATTTTTTCAAAATGCATTTTATCAATGCTTCTGCTTTTTGGAATTTTGTCACAGTATCGTTTTGCTATTTACTTTTTTACGTTTAAACTACGTTTTGCAACAGTTACGTCATCTGCTTCCTGGTAGTGTGGCTGCAAGAATCATTATCGATATACTTGAAGACAGCGGGACTGAATGGAGAATGCGCGAGAAGGTGAGACTTTTAATCAGATTATCCGTATTTACGTATTTCACTGGTTTCCATGTCCATCATTCATTCCTTTATCTCGCGAACGTTACTCATTGGTGAGACCCAACTCTTCCTTGGTATTGGGAGGCTAGTTATAACTTGATGCAGCCTTCGAGTTTAATTTATGGACGTTAATATTAAGCTCTTCCCAACGGCTAACCGCCTCATCGTGGATGGAAAGTGTTCCTAAGTATCGGACTGCGATGTACAGCGGGCAGATTCGTCCCTCGGGCAAGGTCTCGCAAGCCGAGAAAGAGTCCGGCGTCTCCATCAGGAAGCCTAGCTAAGAGTAAACCAATACCAGGATCACCCAACGTCCTGGTATCAAAGTTGCAAGGTGGCAAATCTGCCTCTGATCCACATGGACTGCAACTGCCCGTGGTGGTGAAGACCTGGGGTGGGCTTTAGTTATTCTGAGCTCGGAACTCCAGTGAACCGCAATGGTTAAACCACTAGAATTCTGCGGAAATGGAAGTTGTGCTGGGGTGCGCACAACCAGTGAAGATGGTCCATCCAAGTGTCCAAGTAATATTGGGCTAGATGACGAGTAATGGACGATTTAGAAATCCATTTTTGAAATTACATGAAACAACACTTCGTTAATAGAAATAAAAGCCACTAGGTTTTCTACATTTTTGATATTGAATGCTAGTTCATTTGTGCTGCTAACTTAAAATTCTTATGTTCTGAAAGTAATTTCTCGAGAACCCTTCAACAGCGCCTTAGTTATTAATGTCTATTTATTCGTCAAATCGGTGACGAGACACATGAAAAGTGGTAGCCATTGAGTACGGTGGGAGGATAGGAGTTTCGCCACACAATTTATTCAGTCTCTGGAGCGTTCGTTGTGGTACAGTTGTTGTCTCTTACATGTATCGGACAGGAGGCACACTTCGTTGTGCGTTATGAACCAGTGGTGTGTATGGAGTCTTTATCTTCCGCAAAAGCTTAAACGGAGGACGCTCGTAATGATCTGAAGCTTAGGAAGATGTTATTTTCTTGTGAATTAGGGTTCGTTGATGATTAATAGAAGCTTTCAAGAACCAAAAGTGTACAACCACAACGTTGCTGAGATATTTGCAAAACTCTGGACCGCAGGTGTCTATGGTGGGGAACGAACGCGCTATTGTCCTTTCCGGAGAGTAACGCGTTCACCACCACACCATGCGGGTCCTTTGTTTCGCCTGTCTCTCAGCTATTTCTATCGATCTTTTGCCACAGCAATCACCCGTCAGCGGGATTGATCTGGGGCGCCCAAATCGGCATAGAACCCAGTTAAGCTGCTGCTGTAGTTGAAGTCACAATGTTATACCTTTTTATTTTCTGCCTACTATAATTTCGCGGCAGGACAATAGCGCGTTCGTTCTCCACCATAGACACCTGCGGTCCAGAGTTTTGCAAATATCTCAGCAACGTTGTGGTTGTATTTCGCTTAGTACCCTGCCGCGAAATTATTGTAGGCAGAAAATAAAAAGGTGTAACCAAAAGTGTACTTATGGATGGGTTTCTGATCTCAAATAAAAGTCGGGTTATTTCTCAGCGTGGATGGATCGCCTGCAATTGGATGAAGTATCCAGATGAATTTTGTGTTCCAACTACCACATTTTATAATTCGTCGGCTTTTATTCATTGAAGATTTAACTTAAAAATTTAGACTCTTCAACTTGCAAATTCGAAGTTGATTCACGATGGATTTTTCTTCTCTGAAAGTGGAATTAATGAAGAACATCTTGAGAAGATGATTCTTGTTCTCAATAAGTGGATAACAAAAGAACGACTAGATCATGAGAAAGTAACGTTCAACTCACCATACTTATCCTCGTAGTTTTTAGATATCTCAGATGAAATTTTAACAGGTACAGTGTTCAGGTCGTTCTTTGTCAAAACGCTGCGTTTACTCTCAAACTAGTGGCAAGGCGCCTCGATCGTCGTTCGGACTCCTCAGTTTTTGCTGATACCATGACAAAGTGTGCAAACATTGTGAGCAGTGTTAACTTTTTATTTGCCACCTACTTGTCACGGTAGGGTGTTATGTGAAATATAACCACAACGATGCTGAGATATTTGCAAAGCTCCGGACCGCAGGTGTCTGCGGCGGACATTATGATTTCGACTACAGACCCAACTTAACTGTGTTCAATGCCGATTTGTGCTCTTCCTACCAATCCCGTTGACATGTGATTCCTGATTGCACTGGTGGATAGAAAACTACTTAGCTGAGAGATAGACGACATGAAGGATCCACATGGCCTAGTGGTGAACGCGTTTTTTCTCGGAAAAGGGTAATAGCGAGTTTGTTCCCCACCGCAGACTCCTGCGGTCCGGAGTTCTGCAAATATCTGAGCATCATTCTGGTTGTGAGCAATGATTGTTTCGTCTTCCGTAATTGTACTTATTGCTTTATTCGGTCTGACTTTTAGGCTGCCGACTACCAAACACTCGACGAATTTATGGTAGGAAACATTCTACTGCTTGCTGGCGAGTTAGTAAGGTGAGCTGATGCTCATTTAATTTGTGCCTATATACTTGCAACTCATGGCTTGCCGATTTGCCGTTAATGTCACCGTTTTAACCTTTAGGTCTCATAATATGAAAGCCACAATGATGTCAGCAATTCCATTGTTAAAGACATGCTTGAGCATAGTTGCAGAGTTCAACTTAAATCGAAAGGTTAGAAGATTTATATGGATTATTTCGTCATCGGCGTTTTCGCTCGTGGTCTTCTCGCCTCTGGGATTTTCAGCATTTCAATTTTAACATGGATTTTGGATTTGACATGTTTTGCACATTCACGACCGTACTGGTTTTTGTCGTTTCTCGCTGAGTGAATTACTTGTGAGCGATTGGAAGCTTAATGAATTTATCGGCTTTGCTGTGTTGGTTTGGGGGTATTCGAAGGTGTTCTTTTAACTACAGTCTTTTAAATTATTTAGCACCACGAATGCGCAGCGGACTATGCGCATCGTATATTATTCATTACCTTTATCCCGTCCCCCAGATTTTGTCGCTTTTTTTGGATTCAGTCGGCCCTACCCGCCATAGGCGCTATGCTACGCGTTGTCAGAGTAAAGCTATATTGTGCGTTTTTTGTTTGCAAACAACTATCTTTTCGGTAAGAATTTCTTTTGCAGAGACTGTTTTATGACGGAACCCTTTCCCGGTTGAAAGGGCACTGAAATATCTCTTACCACAAAGTTTGGTGCTTGTCAGGGTATTACCAAGATATTTCGACACAATCACACAGTGCAATTCATCAGCTTGCTTCCACGAAGTGTCTTTTTGGACATATCACAAGCTGTTAAATCTTTTCTAGTTGACTTTGTTCAGTTCTCTAAATGTTTTTCTCTTTCACAATGAGCTCTGTCTTTGACCTTCCATATGTAGTCGTCACAATAAATTATGGCGACCAAGATTCACTTACGAAACCAACAACGAAGGCTGACACCACCGTAGTTGGATGATGGGCGAGTTCTGTTGACAACACACAACAGATAATTCCAAAAGATACAGGGCATTAGGTAGAAGAGGAGTACTAAGTAAAGTAAAATGTAAAAATAAATGCGCTAAAACTGCACTGAAAGGGCTAAATTGCATAGCGACAAGGGGCGTAGTCATTTTTGGAAGGAACACTTCGGACACTGTATTGATCTCAGTGCGCATTGCACATAACAAGAAATTATGCGTTTCGAATGGGTTGAACTTGCTCTTAATTTACCACTGTGCAAAACCAAGATGTTGATCTGAGACAACGGAACCATCTTTTGAAGGTAGTGAGCAGTGTGCGTTGATTTAAAATTGCATCGAAGGTACCAAAACAAAGAACTATACCTAGCCCAAATTGGCTCACATTAAAGCATACGCATCATCACCCAGGCTAATTAGGTTTCCATAATGCCAGTATTAGTTTCTGTCTCTGTTTCACATTTTTTTCCAATTTTTAGGATGCACAGGAGTCGGTGAATTTATCAGAAGATGCCTCAACCAAGCAACGGCGTGTGCGGCAACAATCTCTCAGTGGAAAGAAGTTAGGATGTTCGACATTGTTGGTGAGTTTGGGTTATTCGGGTTCGTGGAAAAGAAAAACGATCGTGGATAATATCATGCTTTCGCACATTAAAGATCTGTGCCCTGACCTGTATACAGCGAATCATGGATCAGTTCGCTCCATTCGTTTCACAATTCCTTCCCGATATCATCGTTCAGTTCTGCTGTATAAGTGGACGGTATGTATCGATTTGCTTTGTCTATTTTATGATCAATGGGCCAGTAGGCTGAAGTGCTTATTTCCAGATATGATGACCTAAGTGAAGGGCCAAGTACTCTGCCTATTCCAGCTGTCGATAAATCTCAAGTTTTAAATACCACTAGAAGTGTTATTCTCCACAGGTAAGATCCCTTTTATTTTAGGATGAATATCTTCGTATTCTGTCATCCGTCTTCGTTATCCAAATTCAACTGTTCGTTACAGAATCAATCTTATTCGCTCAGCACTTTCTAAGGTTGAACTTCGTGTCTTGCAAAAACATCTCTCGAAAGCGCTTGTTGAACTCTCCTCTGAAGAGGTTCAAACGCCTATTCTTGAAGATCAGTTTACGTTCAGTACACCAAAGTAGCTGTTCTTCAGAAACCTCTGATGAATTTATTCTCACTTCTTGAAAGTCATTTCGACCAGAAGAATCGTGTTATCGTCAGTCAAATTAGGGACACTTTGATGACAGAGGTCTTCCTGAAAGGATTTGAGTATCGTGCCCGTGAGAGGAATGTGGAGGTGTGTAAGAAGTTCATAACTGTTGCGCCGTATTTTTTTCCAAAAATCACGTTTTCAGAAATTTCAATGCGTTATGTTTGTTGAAAACAGTATGTTTAAAGCACTGTTAGCAATGGCTGAGGTTTTGACGGAAAACACTCTTAGATCTGTAATGACTCTCTTCGTAGATTGGGCTGAATTAGGTCTGAAATCGGCAACTACAGATCACCGGTGTCGACTTGTCACTCTTTTCCGCTTTGCGAACAGGTTTGCATTTTGTTCACTTTTGGTATATCTTGCCACGTAGAAGTATAGTTTGTTTAGCTGCTCTATCAAGCAAAGATTAATTTCATCTGATGCCTTTTCGTTAACGTTATTCACAGGATAGCACGGTTGAGAAAAAGGTGAAATGAAGGACTCGTGTGGTGTGGTGGTGAACGCGTTTGCCCCGGAAAGGGTAATAGCGCGTTCGTTTCCCACCACATGCGCCAGCGGTCCGGAGTTTTGCAAATATCTCAGCATCGTCATGACTATATTTCACATAATACTCTCTGCCGGTAAGAAGAATAGGCAGGAAATAAAAAAATGACTACTTTGTTTACAGAATTCGAGTGTTTCGTAGAATATTAATTTCAGCTTCTATAATTCATTCAACTCCTTAGCTTTACCATACTTTGGAAAACTGGTGAACATTGCCAATAAGGTTCTGTATAAGTGCAATGCGACTATTCTAAATGGTTAGTTGAATTGTTCATGTATGTACTTTATTTGAGCGCCACAGCTTGCATCATATCTTATAACCACCTTGACAAACGCTTTTTTTCGGGAACGTTTTTAAGGAGACGGAACTTTTTCTCGATTTTGGTGAGGAGGAGAACTTCTGCACTTGGCGAGAAATCTATGCAAAAACTTCCCTCCTCGTTATTTAGGCGACTTTGCACTTTAACAATTATCGATCGATAATCTGTTTTGTCCGGTTTTCTTTCGAAAGCGTTGTATAAGATATTACATTGGCCTTCTAATGATCTTCTAAGCTTCGTCACGAAAGAAATCTATTGTGCCGTTCACAATCCGACATCTATGCAGACTGACGTACAGATGATTCCCTTTATCTTATAAAACACCATGGACCCTTATCGTGACTGAGAGGTCTTCCTAGGTGTCGAGCTGCGATGTACAACGGGTGGATTCATACCCTCGGCATGGCTCCCCGAACTGAGAAGGCGTCTGACATTTCCATCAGGAAGCCCAGCTAAGAGTAAACCAATACCAGGATCCACCACCGTCCCCGTATCGAATTAGTCTCATGGTGGCAAATCTCCCTCTGATACACAAGGACTGCGACTGCTTGTGGTTGTGAAGACCTGGGGTAGACTTTGACCAGGCCGACCTCGGGATTCCGAGGAACCACAATGGCTAAATCAGCAAACCTCTGAAAAAGTGGGGATTATGTTGCGGCCAGCACAACCAGTGAAGACAGGTCGTCGAAGTATCTGTGTAAGTAATTCAACCCCTGTGCGTCGTATATGAGATATATTGGTGAAATGCGGAATCCCGTTCTAAAATTCCAATTTATATCATGAGAAATTCGTTAATATAATCGAAAATTGTGTTTTTTGCAAGCTATATTTACAATCGGAGTAAGTTACCTAAACCCATAGCATATCTAGTCCATTATAGCAGTATTGTCTACAATCTAGAGGTAACTCAATTGCTCTCCAAAACCTGTTTGTTGTAATAACGTTGAGTCAAATGGGGCAGTTTTTTTAGGTCGTACTGGAACTTCAATAATGCGTCAGTTGTGACAGTTTAACAATGTCTATTTGAAAATACAGTTCAATTGGTCTCTTCAGCTGAATGATTTTTTGTAGTGTTCTTCTTCTGTCTGCATCTGTTGCATTTTTTCATAGTTAATTCCCAGAAATCATCTGTGAAAAACATGAAAAATAATGGATCTGTACATCTAAGAAGAAAGTCTTGATATGTCATGGGTATCGTTTCCTCAAGGAGGTGAAGGTCATACGTGGTAGTCGCAGAGCCCTACCACGCATAAATACTGTGAAACAAAATAATATAGAACAGTAAAGGAATTAAGGATAGAGCGTCCGGTGTTGACCAATGCCTTTTGACGTGCAGTGCATTCGGCTCCATTCGTAGCACGATTGAAGTTATCAAATGCGTATTGGGTTATACAGTGAGTTGTGGGTGTCCATTGGCGTATGAAGTCTTACTTGAATACTTGGATGGTTCCACTTTTTTTCGGAGCTTTGCTGGCTTAGCCACTGTGGTTCTCTGGTGTCACGAGGTCAGCCTTCCCAACGTCTGCTCCAGGTCGTCACCACTATAGGTAGTCGCCGAGCTTGTAAATCGCAAGGAGATTTGCCATCATGCGACGAATTTGATACCAGATGGTGGCGGTTTCTGGTATTGGTTTATTCATAGCTGGGTTTGCTATTAGAAAGCCGGACTCTTCAGATTGGGAGACACCGGTGGGGGATGAATCCCTCGCTGTACATCGCAGCCCGACACCCAGTAACACCTGGCCACGTTGAGGCGATAAACCGTAGGGTTTGGCATATCAAGTAGGTGATTTTATTTTCCCAGTCAAATCTGGTGTAAATTTGTTAACACTGCAGTGATTGCGCATTGGTTACACTAGAACTTTGTATAGAATTAACAACTGAAGAGATATTACCGGAGACCTCTAATGATAGTTCTACACGGTATGCCACTGTGAAGGGGTATATCGCATAATATGAAGAACTGGTAAGGAAGTCGGCTTACAGCATGAAAAAAAACGCCTTATGGAGCACACATAGGTCAGTCCTAAGCTGTAGTGTGGGAACATATTGTCTACATGTGGCTCATAAGATGTGTGAGAATATGGTGGCACTTCCAAGTGGGAATATTTATTGAAGGACGCAAGCGGTCGTGTTGAAAAACCATATTTGGCAGTTTCGGTTAATGCAAAGTATTTAGCATTTATTCAGATCCATCGTTGTTGTTAACTGGTAAGAAGGGTACAATGGATGGCTTAGAAGCAGATCTGCTCGTTACAAACGTTATCGATTTCATTGCTAACTGCGCTCATCACCGAGAGTTCTTTTCGCAGTGAGTACTTTTACAGGTCTATGAAGTTGTCTTTGCTTTGAAATTGTGGTTTTCAGAGAACGAACTGAGATATTGATTGAGTCTCTTGTCAACGAAATATTGAATACAAAACTGAACGGGCATAAGAAGAGATGTGTAAACCATCTGTCCCTTGCTCTTTATTATATTTCTGGCATACATCCGGACAGTTTCCAGACTGTTCTAGATAAGATCTTGCTCATGACAAGAAGTAATAAAGCAAAGGTACGTACATCTTTAAACAGAAGGAAAGATACAACATGTGTTTAAACTGTTGATCTTACACGAGATTGATAACAATGTTTATTTGGCTAATGTTTCGACGTCGTCTTCGTCAGAGCCGATGATCTGAGTCGATGATCCACAGTTGTTGGTCATCTACCAAATCCCAAACCCAAGAAGAAAGAATAATTTATAAATATTTTGTTTAGGTACGGCATCGAGCGTTACTTGTCTTAGGAGCAATGTTTGATAAGTTAGGTGATGGCGTTGCGCCTTATTTACCCATGATCATGCCATTCCTTAGTGAGCTACTTGAAGGTATGCCTACGTAGTTTAGCTTGTAATATTGGTTATTTAAGAAAAAGAAAAATGTTAGTTTCTGCCCTACGTGCTTCTGTTAAGATGAAAATGAAAACGTCGAAGAAGAGTGCGAGCGTGTTGTGAAACTGCTGCAAGGGAAATTTGGGGAGAATATATGTGAGGGTTTCTTGTAGTGAATTACCCGTGTTTTGTTCATTGCTATCACTTTTGTTATTGTTAGCCGCTTTGTTGTTGTTGTTGTTGTTGGTGGTGATGTTTTATCGACATTTTTTTTGTAAGTTACTACATTGCTGATTGTCCATATGATGTAAAGATTTTCAAAAACATGAATTCTGATGAACGAAAACGAGCTTCGACTGTTTGAACAACCGTAACCCGAAGGAGTAATCACTTCAAAACATTTACCTGTCGTCGCTTCCTGGTGCGAAACGTTTCGTTGTTGGATAACTTTTCGTTTACTGCCAACTTTTTCTTTTTTGATGGCAGAATATTACTTTGAATACAACCACAATGATGCTAAGATATTTGCAAAACTCAGACCCCAGGCCAGATTCAAACCTCTGGGGCTCACGTGTTACGCACTGCACCACTGAATCTGGTCTGGGGTCTGAGTTTTCTAAGTATCTTAACGATAACAATAAGAACGTTTATTTGGGGAAAACTTGACTGAGCCTTTTAGTAACGCTGTCATTCAAGGCCTGTAGCATGTCGGAAGTAATCGCCGTATACTCGAAGGAACCGAAGGTCTCTACCTCTTCCAGAAAGAACGTCCATCCATTTATTAAACGGTAGTGTCTAAATTCTTGTTTAGCTGAGAATTTAGCTTTTTGGATTTGCTAGCTTTTCTCACCTGATCACTGCATCTTCCGGTGGAACTAGGTATAGGCGAGCACCGGGAGCGAAACGGAGAACTTGGTGAACACCCATGCTCTCAACCTAAGGCTAGAATTTTATGATTACACCCTTAGTGTGATTAGGTTGGTTGGAGTGTCAGTGTAGTTCCATGATAGTTATGACAGCGACCGTGTTTTGTACTCAAGTTTCCACTACTTTCGACTGTATAGTGTACTCTCAAGAGACACTTGCATAGAAAAATTAATTTTTCAACCATTACCTTCTTTGGTTGTATAATGCTTTTTGTTGTATGGTTCACTGGTGCAACATGACTGGTGTTGTGCCATTCGGCCATCGGAAGTAGCGGATCGTTTAATCGCCACGTCTCTGGATCGATCGGGGTTTCCTCAGTTCGCAATACCCAACGGCACCGGAATCGCAACTCCCCATGGTTCTTGGCTGCTGTAAATCTGAAATTATTATATTTAAACTAGTTGGAAGAACCCCTTGTTTAAATATATTCAGGGGTGGGTGGTATAACAGATTAACGATTTTTGGGACAAAAAGGACCTTCGGTGGTAGTGTTCATTGCGACATGGAAACTCTTGAAAGCATTTCGATAACCAGCTTCCTTAGTGTTGAAGCACTCTCAAAGGAAAAAACGACTTTATTAGTTGGCACTAATAGTTGAGCCTCATAGGCACGCATGTAGCGCCCTGGCTAGAGTTGCCCTGCAGTGCATGTGGGTTCGATCTCGCGCCGCAGTTTTACCAAGCCTTCCATCTCTCCGGGGTCGGCAAATTGGTACCAGACTTCTCTGGGAGAATGGCTGCACAGACTCGATACATCGGTGGGCCACCGCGAGTCATTGCTTGAAGGCCAGATATGCATTCAATCACCCGATGATTAAGGAAGTCGAATGCATGGGGCATCCTTTAGGGATTAATCAACGCCAAGAGCTTTATCCTTCATCCTTCATGTGAGTTTTCTACGTCCACAAATCATCAAAACATTGTTGTCACAGTTTCTTTCTTGATACAATCCACATCAAAAATTGAAGCATTCAAACCGGTGGAATTGCGTGAAATAGAGGTAAATACTGAAATTTCCGGTACAATTTCGTTTTAATCTGACAGTTCACTTAGAGATTCCAAAGTAAATGTCAAAACTAATAATCTCGAACAACGAGAAAACTTGCTTGATAAATTCACTGATGGTAGCGCCTCCATTTATGTTAATGCGCTCGTCCAAGTCCACTGTCGCAACCCAAGCGCTTCGACCTCGGGTTCGATATACACAATCCTAAAGATATCTAATCACTATGTGCACAGTCGACAGTGGAATTTGAGAGAAAGCGATGAAATGAATGGTTCGTGAGCGATAACAGATCTTGATGATAAGGCTAGCAAGTAAGGATCTAAGTTGCATATAGAACAAAATTAACCGAGCTTGTAGTTCTTAACGGAACTATCCAAACAAGCTGATTAAATTGTGATTGTCTGTAATCTTCGTTTTTTGCGATTAAGCCAGGGAACGGCAGGATTTAATATAAGCGTGTTCAAACTACGACCGTCGCCTAGATTGATCATCACCTTGAAAGAAGGTAGCGAATTCTCCATCCGACGACAGATCGCCTGATTTTCTCATTATGACTTTAGATCTGGATAACTTCAGATGTGTAAAGGATCGATGTTTGAGTCCTCTAATTTTGTGTGGAATGAATAAAATTATTATATAAGATGAGATATAGGATAGATAATGTTATGCTGCCAAGACTACTATGCCTCTCCGAAATTGTATTGGATACAACCACTACGACGACAAGACATGAGCCAAACTCGGAACCTTGACTAAGCTTTGAAACCGTTAGTACGCTTCTCCAGGGCTCATCTCTTATCCACTGCATCAACCGAGGCCCTTGCTTCGCCTTTCAGCCAGTTTTATTCACAGTCTATAAGTCGCCGCGGGTTTGAAGCGCACCTAAGGATGCTAGCTTTCTTCACATTTCAAGATCATTGTGGGTTTAGCTTGCCATCAATAACCAGCTGTAAATAAAAGGCAAGACGCTATATTGAATAGTTCTTATACACGCAACACACATATGCACGCATGAATCACTAAATCTAGGTTGAGGTTTATGCTCATGTGTGATAGCAGCAAAAGTAAAAGCATGGAGTTCAGCAATACCACCAGCAAATCACGCGACTCATGGCAAATATAAGTTTATCCTTCGCATCCTTGTTAAGCAGACGTGAGGTGTTATTTTATTCTTTATTCACAAACAGGCTGACGTTTCGGCGCATTTCGCCTTCCTCAGAGAAAGGTCAAGTTGACAGCAATCTATTCGGCCAAACACCTCCATAACCAAACTGGGGAAATGCTAAACCAAAATTTCAATCACATTGAACCTAGAGTAGTTTCTTTGCACACTCACCGCTTTCTATAAGTCTTCCACTGAGCATGCCACATCGAGACCAAACGCACTGAGTCCACATGGAAGCGTAATGTGTCCATCCCATCAGAATAACAGGCTTATATACTGCCCAATATCACGCGTGATAATGAGGCATTCTTCCCTGCGGTTCATTTTCGGATTTCTGGAATTAATCCAGAACGCCTCGAGAGTTTTGCGCACTTGTGTTCTCCATTCCTGTGCGAGGATCGGGACGCGTACTTCAAAGTCCTCCTCGTTATGTCTCTGGGTCCTACGCGTGCCTAGTGGGGTATTTGGTTTACGTTTGCCGACTAGGTGCTCCTTTATGCGGACACAGAGGGGTCTGCCTATTTCGCCAATGTATTCGTCTCCGCACGCTTTATAGGAGACCAGATAAACTGTACTCGAGCTCATGCAATCACCGTCTCTACCATTAGAGCAAATTATGCAATTTGTAACTGCCACGACCGACTTTCTATTAACCTCGGCATTGATCAAGTGATTTTGTTCGTATTTTTTTTGAGCAAACGCGAGGTGTTATTGTTCTTTGTTCACGATTAAGCTGACGTTTCGGCGAATTTCGCCTTCTTCAGAGCCTGGAAAGGTCAAGTTGATAGCAATCCACTCGGCCAGACGCGTCCATAACCAAACAAAGAAACTCTAAACCAAGATTTCAATCACTTTGAACACAGCTTTGCACACTCACCGCTTCTTATGAGGTATCCACTAAGCATGTCACGTAGAGACCAACCGCACAGAAATCACATGGAAGTATAATGTGCCCCTCATTTAAGAAACATGTTTCGAACAGCAACCAACGTGTGCACGGGAAGAGAGCAGAGAGAGGAGTTCCGGAACTTGGCACGGCAAATTGCCATTTCTAATGGCTACGAAACTGTATTATTAGAATTGGGACCGAGTTTCTCACCATCTGAACCCATTTCTAAGATAACCTTGTGTAGGGTCGCATGTAGTTTACATGAACTTCAAG